>CM031379.1:36596981-36621053 GCA_018290095.1 Polypedilum vanderplanki
TTATTTGTTGGAGCTAAAGTTATGCTCAGATCCAACATTAATGTGGAAAATGGTCTTGTAAATGGTGCTATCGGTACAGTTAGTGAAATAATTTGGCCATATTTCCGTCGTGATCAGATGTATGATACTGATATTCCATCTGTTCGCATTGACTTTGGCAGAGATGGCATACATTTGATACAGCCAAGATCTGTACAATTTCCTGCTCTCCGTAACTATGGAACAATTGAACGACGAATGTTGCCTTTGATTTTATGCTGGGCCTGCACAGCTCATAAAATGCAAGGCTGTACTGTTGATTATGCCGTCGTTCATCTTGGCAGTGAGCTATTTACAAAAGGTCAGGCTTATGTCGCATTAAGCCGAGTAAGATCATTAGATGGCCTACGAATCGATGAATTAGATTGCAGTAAGCTCACAGGAAAGACACCATGCAATGAAGAAGCTATTAAGGAGATGGAGAGAATGAGACAATATCAAATGTACCGAGCACCATAAGCAGGCGTCATCTCTCTTAATTTATTGCATCTTTATTGTCTTTCCATATCCCCTATCCCATTTTCTTTCTTCCCTTTTATTCCTTTCTCCCTCCCTATTATGTGTTTAACCTTTGTCCTTGTCTGTGTTTGTGTTTGTCTTATATGTTTGTCCACGTCTTGGACCTATAAGAATATGACGCGTCTCACAAATTTATCATTTTATGAAAAATAAATTCATATCTTTCATTCAAAATTGTTATTTTCTGTCGTCAAAATATTGCTATATTTAGCGAAAACTTGTATTGAAAATCGCGTTTTTCTGAAAACATATTGTAAGAAATCCGCGTTTTCTAAACAATTATTTTAAGTTTTTTCTTCAAAATATGAATTAATTGAACAATTTATCAATTATGAAAAATAATTTTCATATTTCTAAAAATTTTGAGTTTTAGTCGTACAAAATATTTGCTATTAGCGAAAATTTGTATGGCAAATCGCGGCTTTTCTGAAACCATATTTTAAGTTTTTTCCAAATATGAATTAATTTGGAACCAAATTTATCATTTATGAAAAAATAATTATATTCTTAAAAATTTATTTTAGGCGTAAAATATTCTATTTTTAGCGAAATTTATGAAAATCGGTTTTCTGAAACATATCTTAGGTTTTTTCAAAATATGAGATTAACTTTGAACAAATTTATTAATTTATAGAAAATTAATTCATATTTCTTAAAATTTGATTTTTAGCGTCAAAATTTGCTATTTACAAAAAATTTGTATGAAAATCGCTTTTCTGAACATATTTAAGTTTTTTTTCAAAATATTGAATTAATTTGAGAACCAAATTCATCAATTTTATGAACAAAATCTATTTCTATATAAAATTTTGATTTTAGTCGTCAAAATATTAGCATTAATTTAGCGAAAATTGTATGAAATCGCCGACGTTTTCTAAACATATTTTAGGAAAATCGCGTTCTGAAACATTATTTTAAGTTTTTTCAAACATATGAATTAATTTGAACAAAATTTATCAATTTATATGAAAAATAATTCATATTTTATTTAAAAAATTGATATTTATAGGCGTCAAAATATTCTATTTAGCAAAAATTTGTAGAAAATCGCGCTTTCTAAAACATATTTTAAGAAAATCGCGTTTTCTGACAACATCTAATTTTAGGTTTTTTTCAAAAAATATAATTAATTTGAACAATTTATCAATTTTATGAAAATAATTCATATTCTTCTTAAAAAATTGATGTTTACGTCAAAATATTGCTATTTAGCAAAATTTGGCATAGAAAAATCGCTTTCTGAACCATATTTTAGGTTTTTTTTTCAAAATATGAGATTTAATTTGAAACAAATTTATTATAAATTTTATTGAAAAAGTAATTACATATTCTTAAAATATTTTTAGGGCTCAAAGACATATTCGCTAATTTAGCGAAAATTTGTCATGAAAATCGCGTTTTCTTCGAACATATTTTAAGTTTTTTCCAAAAATATGAATTAATCTTGAACAAATTTACAATCTTATGAAAAATAATTACAATAATTTCTTTAAAAATTTGATTTATCGTCCAAAATATTGCTACTTCTTAGCGAAAATTTGTAGTGAAAATCGCGTTTCTAAACTACTATTTAAGGAAAATCGCTTTCTAGAAAACAATTATTTTAGTTTTTTTTCAAAATATGAATTAATGTTGAACAAATTTATCAATTTATGAAAAATAATTCATATTTCTTAAAAATTTATTTTAGGCGTCAAAATATTGCTCTCTTAGCAAAAATTGTATGTGAAAATCGCTTCGTTTCTGAAAACCACATTTTTAAGTTATTTCAAATATGAATTATTTTAAAAAAAAATTTAATTAATTTTATTGAAAAATAATTCTCATTTCTTAAAATTTGATTTTAAGCGTTTCAAAATATCTGCCATTTAGCAAAAATTGTAATGAAAAAATCGCGTTTTCTAAACAGTATTTTAAGGAAAATCGCGTTTTTTCTGAAAACATATTTAGGTTTTCAAAACATGAAGAATTTGAACCAAAATTTATTAATTTATGTGAAAAATAATTCATATTTCTGAAAAAATTTGTTTTTAGGCGTCAAAATATTGCTATTAGAAAAATTGTATGAAAATCGCGATCTTCTGCAAACATATTTTAAGTTTTTTCAAAATTATGAATCATTTGAACAAATTTATCAATTTTATGAAAAATAAATTCATATTTCTTAAAAATTTGATTTTAGTCGTTCCAAAAATATTGCTATTTTTAGCGAAAATTGTCATATGAAAATCGCTTTTCTGAAACCATATTTTAGGAAAATCGCGATTTTCTGAACATGTATTTTAAGTTTTTTTATTTCAAAACTATGAATTAATTTGAACCAAACATTTATCAATTTATGAAAATAATTCATTATTTCTTAAAAATTTTATTTTTAGCGTACAAAATATTGCTAACTTAGCGAAAATTGCTATTGAAAAATCGCCGTTTTGAAACATATTTTAAGTCTTTTTTCAAAATATGAATTAATTTGAACAAATTTATCAATTTTACTGAAAAATAATTCTATTTCTTAAAAAATTTGATTTTTAGTCGTCCAAAATATTGCTACTTTAGCGAAAAATTTGTATGAAAATCGCGTTTTCTGAAACAATATTTTTAAGTTTTTTCAAAATATAATTAATTTAACAAAATTTTATCAATTTTAGTGAAAAAAATAATCATATTCTTGAAAAATTTTGCATTTTAATCGTCAACATATATTGCTATTTAGCGTAAAATTGTATGAAATCGCGGTTTCTGAAACTATTTTAATTTTTTCAAACATTATGAGTTAATTTGAAAATTGTATCAATTTTATGAAAATAATTCATATTTCTTAAAAATTGTATTTTTATCGTCAAATATTGCTATTTAAGCGGAAAAATTGGTATGAAATCGCGTATCTAAAACATATTTAATTTTTTTCAAATATAATTTTATTTTGAACAATATTTATCAATTTATGAAAAAAAATTCATATTTCTTAAAATTTGATTTTTATCGTCAAAATATTCTATTTACGCGAAAATTGTATGAAAAAATCGCGTTTTCTGAACATATTTTAAGTTTTTTTTCAAAATATGACATTAATTTGAACAAATTCTAGTCAATTTGTTATGAAAAATAATTCATATTTCTTTATCAAATTGAATTTTAGCGTCAAAAAATATTGCCTAATTTAGCAGAAACAATTGTATGAAAAATCGCTTTCTAAAATATTTTTAAGTTTCTTTCAAAATATAATTAATTTGAACAATTTATCAATTTTTATGAAAAATAAATATCATATCTTCTTAAAAATTGATTTTTTAGTCTCAAAATATGCTAGTTTATTGAAAATTTGTATGAAAATCGCTTTTCTAAGCATATTTTAATAAAATCGTCGTTTTTCTGAACATATTTTTAGGTTTTTTTTCAAAATATGATATGTGAACAACATGATCCAATTTTTATGAAAAATAATTCATATTCTTAAAAAATTTTGATTTTTAAGTCATCAAAATATTCTACTTTAGCGAAATTATGTATCGAAAAAATCGCGTTTTCTGGAAAATATATTTTACGTATTTTTCAGAAATGATGAATTAATGTTGAAAATTCTATCATTATGAAAATAATCAATTTTCTTAAAATGTGATTTATTAGTCGGCTCAAGAATATGGCTATTTAGCGAACAATTTGTTATAAAATCGCCGACGTTTTCTGAAACATATTTTAAAAAATCGCAGTTTTCTGGAAACAGTCATCTTTAGTTTTTTTTCAAAAAATAATGAATTAATATGAAAACAAATTTATCAATTTTATTGAAAAGATAATCATATGTTAAAATTTGATTTAGTCTTCAAAATACTTGCTATTTAGCGAAAATTGTATGAAAATCGCGTCTTTCTGAAACATATTTAAGTATAAATTAAATTAAATTTAATCAAGATGACAAAAAGATAAAGAAAAAATTGAAAAAAAAATTCGGCATGTATCAGGTCGAAAAACCCACCATCTCCGATTCCAAAAAATTGTTTTGCAGAAATTTTTAAAAGAGGGGCGCAATAGGGCGAAAGAACTTTTTAAGTTTTTCGCAATTGTTCCCGTCCCCCCTGATTTAATTCAGAAAACTAATTCATTATTTTGAAAAAAAAACAAAAAACTTGAAATATTTTCAGAAAAACGCGATTTTCATTTACAAAATTTTTCGCTCTAAAATAGCAAGTATTTGACGACCTAAAAATCAAAATTTTTAATAAATATGAATTATTTTTCATTAAAATTGATAAATTTGTCAAATTAATTCATATTTTGAAAAAAAAGCCTAAAAAAATATGTTTCGAAACGCGATTTTCTTAAACTATGTTTTCAGAAAACCATTTTCATACAAATTTTCGTCTAAATAGCAATATGTTGACGACTAAAAAATCCAAATTTTTAGGAATATGAATATTTTTCAGAAAATTGATTAAATTTGTTCAAATAATTCATATTTGAAAAACAAACCTAAAAATATGTTTCAGAAAACCGGATATTTCATACAAAATTTTCCTAAATACAATTATTTTGACGGCCTAAAAATCAACATTTTTGAAGAAAATGAATTATTTTTCATAGAAATAATAAATTTGTTCAATTAATTCATATTGAAAAAAATCTTAAATAGTTTCAGAAAACGCGATTTCATACAATATTTTCATAAGTAGCAATATTTTGACGGCCTAAAAATTAAATTTTAAGAAATATGAATTTATTTTCATAAAATTTTGATTAAATCTTGTCAAATTTCATATTTGAAAAAAACCGAAAAATATGTTCCAGAAAAGCGATTTTTCATACAAATTTTCGCTAAAATAGCCAAATAATTTGACACTAAAAATTCAAATTTTTAAGAATCATGAAATATTTTTCATAAAATTGATAATTTGTCAAATAATTCATATTTTGAAAAAAAACTTAAAATAGCTTTCAGAAAATGCGCGATTTTCTTAAAAATATGTTTCAGAAAACCACATTTCAATACAAATTTTCGCTAAATAGCAATATTTTGACACTAAAAATCAAATTATAAGAATTATATTAATAATTTTTCATAAAATTAATAAATTTGGTTCAAATAATTTTCATAATTTTGAAAAAAAACTAAAATATGTTTGATGAAAACGCGTTTCATACAAATTCGCTAAATAGCAATATTTTGACGTCCTAAAAATCAAATTTTTTAAAAATATGAATTATTTTCATAAAATTAATAAATTTGTTCAAATAATTCATATTTTGAAAAAACAACTTAAAATATGTTTCAGAAAACGCGATTTCATACAAATTTCACTAAATAGCAATATTTTTGACCGATTAAAATATCAAAATTTTAAGAAAATATTGGAATTATTTTTTTCATAAAAATTTGAAATAAAATTGTTAAATAAATTGATCATATTTTTTTGAAAAAAAAACTTAAAATATGTTATCATGGAAAACGCGATTTTACATACAAAATTTTCGCTAAATAGCAATATTTTACGCCCTAAAAAAATCAAATTTTTAAGAAATATGAATTAATTTTTCATAACTTATTAAAATTTGTTTCCAAATAATTCATATTTTGAAAAAAAACTTAAAATCATGATTCAGAAAAACGCGGATTTATCATAACAAATTTTTTTGGCTAAATAGCAATATTGACGCCTAAAAATCAAATTTTAAAAAATATGAATTATTTCAATAGAAATTGAATGAATTTTTCAAATTAATTCATCTATTTGAAGAAAAACCTAAAATTGTTTTAGGAAAACGCGATTTTCGTTAAAATATGTTCCAAGAAAACGCGAATTTCATACAAATTTCGCTAACATAGCAATATTTTTGATCGTCCTAAAGAAAACAAATTTTAAGGAAATATGGAATTAATTTTCATAAAATGATAAAATTTTTCAAATCAAATTCATATTTTGAAAAAAAAAAAACCTAAAATATTTTGTTTTTCAGTGAAAACCGATTTTCATAACAAATTTTCGCCTAAATTAGCAAATTATTTTGACCGCCTAAAAATCAATTTTGTAAGAAAATGAAAATTATTTTTCATTAAAATTGAATTAAATTTGTTTCAAAATTAATTCTATTTTTTGAAAAAAAACTTAAAATATGTTTCAGGAAAACGCATTTTCATACAAATTTTCGCCTCCTAATAAGCAATATTTTGACGCTAAAATCAAATTTTTAACAGAAATAGAATTAATTTTCATATAAAATTGAATATAAATTTGTTTCAAAATTAATTCATATTTTAATAAAAAACTTAAATAGTTTCAGAAAACCGATTTTCATACAATTTTCGCTTAAATAAAAAAAACAATATTTTGACGCCTAAACAGATCAATAATTTTTAAAAATATGAATTATTTTTCATAAAATTAAAAATTTGTTTTCAAATTAATTCACTATTGAATAAAAAAAAACCTAAAATATTTTCAGAAAAACGCGAATTTTTTCCTTTAAAAGTATGTTTCAGAAAACACGATTTTCATACAAATTTTCGCTAAATAGCCAATATTTTACGCCTAAAAAATCGTAATTTTTCAAGAAAGTAAAATATGAATTAAGTATTTTTCATAAATTAATGATAATTTGTTCAAATTAATTTCATATTGAAAAAAAAAACTTAAATATGTTTCAGAAAACCATTTTCATTACAAATTTTGCTAAAATAGCAATATCTTTACGCCTAAAAATCAAATTTTTAATGAAAATTGAATATTTTTCATTAAAATAATAAATTTGTTCAAATTAATCTTCATATTTGGTGAAAAAAACTTAAAAATATGTTCAGAAAACGCATTTTCATACAAATTTCCGCAAAATAGCAATATTCTTGACGACTAAAAATTCATTTTTAGAAATATGATTGATTTTTCATAAAATAATAAGATTTGTTCGATATTATTCATATTTAAAAAAAACTTAAATATTTTCAGAAAACGCCGGATTTCATACAAATTTTTCGCTACAATAGCAATATTTTGACGACTAAAAAATCAAATATTAAGAAATAAGAATTATTTCATAAAATTAATAAATTTTTCAATTAATTCATATTTGAAACAAACCTAATAATATGTTTCAGAAAAACCGATTTTCTAAAAATGTTTTTGCAGAAAACGCGACTTTTCATACCAAATTTTCCCTAAATAGCCAATAATTTGACGCCTAAAAATCTAATTTTAAAAAAATCTGAATTATTTTTTCATAAAATTTGATAAATTGTTCAAATTAATGCTCATATTTTGAAAAAAAACTTAAATATGTTTCAGAAACGCATTTTCATAAAAATCTTTCGCCTAAAGTAGCAATTGTTGACGACTAAAAAATTAAAATTTTAGAAAAATGAATTGATTTTTCATAAAAATGATAATTTGTACAAATTAATTACATATTTGAAAAAAACCTAAAATATGTGCAGAAAAACCGATTTTCATTACAAATTTTCGCTAAAATAGCAAGATTTTGAGCCTAAAATCAAATTTTAAAGAAGAAATATAATTATTTTTCATTAAAATTGATAAATTTTCAAATTAATTCATTATTTTGAAAAAAAACTTTAATCATGTTCAACAACCGATTCTTCATAAAATTTTCGCTAAATTAGCAATATTTTGACGCCTAAAAATCAAATTTTTAAAATATGAATTATTTTCATGAAAATTAATAATTTGTTCAAATTATTCATTATTTTTGAAAAAACCTAAACAATATGTTTCAGAAAACGCGATTTTCTTAAAATATGTTTTCAGAAAACGCGATTTTCATTACAAATTTTCGCTAAATAGCAATATTTTGACGACTAAAATCAAATTCTTTAAAATATGATATATTTTTCATTAAATTGATTAAAATTTGCTTTCAAATTATATTCATATTTTTGAAAAAAACTTAAAATATGGTTTGCAGATAAACGCGATTTTCATATCAAAATTTTCGCTAATAGCAATATTTTTTGACAGCCGCTAAAAATCAAATTTTTTAGAAATATGAATTGATTTTCAATAAATAATAAATTGTTCAAATTAATACATATTTTGAAAAAAAAAACCTAGAAATATGTGTTCAGAAAACGCGGATTTTCTTAAATATGTTTTCAAAAACGCATTTCATACAAATTTTCCTAAATAGCAATAATTTTGACGAACTTAAAAATCAAATTTTTAAGAAATATGAATTATTTTCATAAATTGATAAATTTGTACAAATTAATTCATATTTTGAAAAAAAACTTAAAATATGTTTCAGAAAAACCAATTTTCATTACAAATATTTCGTCTAAAATAGGCATATTTTGACCGAACTAAAAAATCAAATTTTAAGAAATATGAATATTTTTCCATTAAAATTGATAAAATTTGTTCAAATTAATTCAATTTTTGAAAAAAAAAACTTAAAAAATATGTTCAGGGAAAACCGATTTTCTTAAAATATGTCAGAAAACTGCGATTTTTCATACAAATTTTCGGGCTACAAATAGCAATATTGACGACTAAAAATCAAATTTTAAGAAATATGAATATTATTTTCAATAAAATTTGATAAATATTGTTTCAAATTAATTCATATTGAAAAAAAAACCTTTAAAATATGTTTCCAGAAAACCATTTTCATACAATTCGCTAAATAGCAATATTTTGGACGTCCTAAAAATCAAATTTTTTAAGAAAATTATGATTTATTTTTCATAAAATTAATAAATTATGTTCAAATTAATCATATTTGAAAAAAAAAAAACCTAGAATTGTTTCAGAAAACCGACTTTTCATACAAATTTCGCTAAATAGCAAATATTTTGACGCGCTAAAAACTCAAATTTTAAGAAATAGTGATTATTTTTCATAAATTGATTAAATTTGTTCAAAATTAATCATATTTTTGAATAAACCTTAAAATATGTTCAGAAAAACGCGATTTTCATACACGAGAATTTTCGCTTAAAATAGCAATAGTTACGCCTAAAAATCAAATTTATTAAGGGAAAAAATAGAAAATTATTTTCATAAAATTAATAAATTTTTTCAAATTAATTCATATTTTGAAAAAAAACTTAAAAATGTATTCAGGAAAAAACGCGATTTACATTACAAATTTTCGCTAATAGCATATTTTGACCCTAAAAAGCAAATTTTTAAGAAAGATGAATTCATTTTTTTCTTCAATAAAAATTTAAAAAAAAATTTTTCCAAATTAATTCATATTTTTAAAAAAGAAAACTAAAATCATGTTTTTCAGAAAACCGATTTCGATACAAATATTTCGCTACATAGCAATATCTCTGACGACTAAAAATCAAAATTTTAAGAAAGAAATATAATTGATTCATAAAATTGAATAAATTGGTTCAAATTATAATTCAATTATTTAAAAAAACTTAAAATATGTTTCATAAAACGCGATTTTCATACAAATGTTTGCTAAAATAGCAATATTCTGACGATCATAAAAAATCAAATTTTTTAAGAAAAGAAATATGAATTATTTTTCATAAAATTAATAAAATTGTCTCAAATTAATACATATATTTGAAAAAAAACGAAATATGTTCAGAAAACAGATTTTCTTAAAAATATGTGTCAGAAACGCAATTTTCATACAAAATTTTCGACTAAAATAAGCAATTTTGCACGACTAAAAATCAAATTTTGTGAGAAATATGAATTATATTTTCATAAAATTGATTATTTTGTTAAAATTAATTCATATTTTGAAAAAAACCTAAAAATATGATCTTCAGAAAACGCGATTTCATACAAAATTTTCGGCTAAATGCATATCTGACGACTAAAAAAATCAAATTTTTAAGAAATATGAATTATTTTTCATAAAAATTAATAATTTTTTCGAAAATTATTTCATATTTTTGAAAAAAAAACCATAAATATTTTTCAAGAAAACGCGATTTCATACAAACTTTTGCGCTTAGAATAGCAATAATTCTGAACGACTAAAAAATCAATTTTTTAAGAAATCATGAATATTTTCATAAAATTAATAAATTGTTCAAATTAATTCATATTTTTGAAAAAAACTTAAAATATGTTTCAGAAGAAAACGCATTTCATACAAATTTTCCCTAAATAAGCAATTTTCTGACGACTAAAAATCAAATTTTTAGAAATAATGAAGTTATTCTTCATAAAAATTAATAAATTTGTATCAAAATTAATCATATTTTTGAAAAAAAACCTTAAAATATGTTTTTCAAGAAAACACATTTTCTTAAAATTACTGTTTCAGGAAACGCAGATTTCATACAAATTTCGCTAAAATAGCAATATTTTGACGAGCTAAAAATCAAATTTTTTAAGAATATGATTATTTTTCATAAAATTGAATAAATTTGTTTAAATAATTCATATTTGAAAAAACCTAAAATATGTTTCAGAAAACGCGATTTTCTTAAAATATTGTTCAGGGAAAACGCATTTTCATACAAATTTTCGCAAAATAGCCAATATTTGACGACTAGAAACTCAAATTTTAAGAAATATGAAATAATTTTTCAATAAATTAATAAATTTGGTTCAAATTAATTCATATTTGAAAAAAAACTTAAATATTTCAGAAAACGCGATTTCTACAAATTTTCGCATAGCAATATTTTGACCCTAAAAAATCAAATTTTAAGAAATATGATTATTTTTGCATTTTAAAATAATAAATTTGTTCAAATAAATTCAATTTGAAAAAAAAACCTAAAATATCGTTTTTCAGAAAACGCGATTTTCATACAAATTTCGGAAATAGCAAATATTCTGACGAAGCTAAAAATTCAAATTTTAAGAAATTATGAATTATTTCATAAAAAATTGATTAAATTGCTTCTAATTAAATTCATAATTGAAAAAAACCTAAAATACTGTTTCAGATAAACACGATTTTCTTAAAATGAGTTCAGAAAACGCAATTTTCATACAAATTTCGACTAAATTAGCAATATTTTACGAACTAAAAACAAATTTTAAGAAATATAATTCATTTTCTATAAAATTGATTAAATTTGTTTCAAATTAAAATATATTTTGAAAAAAAACTTAAAAGATGTTTGCAGAAAAGCGATTTTTGCATACAAATTTCGCTAAATACATATCTGACGACTAAAATAAATTTTAGAAAATATGAATTTTTATAAAATATAAATTTGTTCAAATTAATTCATTATTTGAAAAAACTTTAAAATTATGTTTCAGAGAAACACGCGATTTCATACAAAATCTTCTCGCTAAATAGCATATTCTGACGACTAAATAATCAAATTTTTGAAAATATCAATCTATTTTCATAAAAAATAATTTGTCAAATTAATTCTATTTTGAAAAAAAACTAAAATATAGTTTCAGAAAACACATTTTTAAAATACTGTTTCAGAAAGACGCGGATTTCACTACAAACATTTTCGCAATAGCCAATATTTGACGCCTAAAAAATCAAATTTTAAGAATTTAGATATTTTATAAAATTAATAATTTGTTCAAATTCAATCAATATTTTGAAAAAACTAAATATGTTCAGGAAAAACCGATTTCTTAAAACATGTTTCCAGAACTCGATTTTCATACAAATTTTCCTTAAAAGCAATATTTTGACGCCTAAAAATCAATTTTTAAGAAATATGACATTTTTTCATAAATGATAAATTTTTTCAAATTATATATTTTGAAAAAAACTAAAATATGTTCAGAAAACCATTTTATACAAATTTTCGCTACAATAGAATATTATTTGAGCCTAAAAATCAAATTTTTTAAAAAAGAAATATGAAATTATTTTTCATATAAATTAACTAAATTTGTTCAATAATTCATATTTGAACAAAAAACCTAAAATATATTTCCAGAAAACGCGATTTTCATACAAATTTTCTAATAGGCATAATTTTGACGACAGCTAAAAGATCCCAAATTTATTAGAAATATACATTATTTCATTAAATTTATTTAAAATTTTCAAATTAATTCATATTTGGAAAAAAACTTAAAATATGTTTCAGAAAAGTCATGTTAATTACAACATTTCGCAAATAGCAATATTTTGACGACTATAAAAACTCAAATTTTAAGAAATAGAATTATTTTCATTTTAAAATGATAATTTGTTCAATAATTCATATTCTTGAAAAAAAAAAACTTTAAATTGTTTCAGAAAAACCTATTTCTAAAATATGTTTCAGAAAACGCTATTTTTAATACAAATTTCGCTCTAAATATCAATACTTCTTGAACGACTAAAAATCAAAATTTAAAAGAAATTATGAATTACTTTTTCATAAAATTAATAAATTTGTTCATTAATTCAATATTTGAAAAAACTAACAAATCATTTCAGAAAACGCAATTTTCATACAAATTTTCCTATTAAGCAATATTTGACCCTAAAAAATCAAATTTTAAGAAATATGATTATTTTTCATAAAATGATAAATTTGTCAAATTAATTCATATTTTTGAAAAAAAAACCTACAACATAGTCTTCAGAAAACGCATTTTATACAAATTATTCGCTAAAATAGCAATTATTTTACGCCTAAAAAAGTCAAATTTGTAGAAATATGAAATTATTTTTCTTAAAATTGGAATAATTTTTCAAATTAATTCATTTTTTAAAAAAAAAAACTAAAATATGTTCGAAACGCATCTTTTCATAAAATTTTCGCTAGAATTAGCAATTATTTTGACCTTAAAAATCAAATTTTGAAGAATATGGAATTATTTTATCATAAAAATTGATAAATTGTTCAAATATTATTCATATTTTGAAAAAAACTAAAATATGTCAGAAAACGCGATTTTCATACAAATTTTCGCTAAATAGCAATATTTAGCCTAAAAAATAATTTTAAAAATATGAATTATTTTATAAATGATATTTTTCAAATAAATCAGTATTTTTGAAAAAAACCTAAAATGTTCAAAAGAACCGATTTTCTTAAAATATGTTTCAGAAAAACGTGATTTCATTACATTTTCGCTAAATAGCAATTATTTGGACGACTAAAAATCAAATTTTTAAGAAATATGAATTATTTTCATAAAATTGCCAAATTTGTTAAAATTAATTCATATTGAGAAAACTTAAATATTTTCAAAAAGCATTTTCTACAAATTTCCTAAAATGCCAATATTTTGACGCCTAAAAAATCAAATTTTAAAGAATATAATTATTTTTTCATAAAATATTAAATTTGTCAAATTCAAATTCATATTTGAAAAACTTAAATATGGTCAGAAAACGCGAATTTCATTACAATTTTCGCTAATAGCAATATTTTACGCACTAAAAATCAATTTTTAAGAATATAATTATTTTTTAAAATTAATTAAATTTGTTCAAATAATTCATATTTTGGAAAAAAACTTAAATATGTTTCAGAACAACCGTTTTCATAAAATTTTCCTAAATAGCAATATTGAACGCCAAAATCAAAATTTAAGAATATGGAATTATTTTCATAAAATAATTAAATTGTTCAAATAATTCAATTTTGAAAAAAAAACTAAATTTTTATGTTTCAGAAAACGCGATTTCATACAAATTTTCTGCTAAATTTAGCAATATTTGACGACTAAAAATCAAATTTTTTTTTAAAAAAAAAAATTATTTGAATTTTATTTTCTAAAATTATAAATTTGTTCAAATTAATTCATATTTGAAAAAAAAAACTTAAAATTGTTTCAGAAAACGCATTTCATACAATCGCTAAATAGCAATATTTTACGCCTAAATCAAATTTAAAAATATGATTATTTTTCAGTTAAACATTAATAAAATTTTGTTCAATTATCATATTTTGAAAAAAAAACTTAAAATAGTTTCAGAAACTCTATTTTCATACAATTTTCGCTAAAATAGCATTATTTACGATAAAAATTCAAATTTTTAAGAAATATGATTATTTTTAAATGATAAATTGTTCAAATTATCATTATTTTAAAAAAAACTTAAACATATGTTTCAGAAAAGCGCAATTTTCATACCAAATTTTCGCTAAATAGCATATTTTGCCGCCTAAAAATCAAATTTTTAAGAAAATATGAATTAATTTCATAAAATGAATAATTGTTCCAAAATTAATTCAGTATTTTGAAAAAAAACTTTAAATATGTTACACAATTTCATAACAAATTTTCGCTAAATAGCATATTACACTAAAATAAATTTTAAGAAATATGATTATTTTTCATAAAATTAATAAATTTTTCAAATTAATTCATATTTGAAAAAAAAACCTAAAATAGTTCATGAAAACGCATTTTCTTAAAAATATGTTTCAGAAAACGCCGATTTCATAAAATTTCGCTACAACTAGCAATATTTGACCCGTAATAACAAATTTAGAGAATATTGAATTATTTTTCATAAATTATAAATTTGTCAATTATTCATATTTTGAAAAAACTTAAAATATGTTTCAGAAAACCGATTTTCAATAAAATTTCTCTAGAAGTAGAATATTTTGACGCCTAAAAAATCAATTTTTTAAGAAATGATAGAATATATTTCATAAATAATAAAAATTTTTCAAATCATTCATATTTTGAAAAACACTTAAAAATGTTTCAGAAACCGATTTCTTAAGATTTCTTAAAAATTGATTTTTAGTCTCAAAATATTCATTTAGCGAAAAATTTTTATGAAAAATCGCGCTTTTCTGAACATATATAAGTTTTTTCAAATATGAATTAATTGAACAATTTATTAATTATGAAAAATGAATTCATATTTCTTAAAATTTGATTTTTAGCGTCAAAAATATGCTGTATTTAAGCAAAATTTGTATGAAAATCGCGGTTTTCTAAACATAATTTAAAAATCCGTTTTCGGAAACATATTTTAGTTTTTTTTCAAAATGATAAAATAATTTGAACAAATTTATCATTTATGAAAAATGATTGCATATTTCTTAAAAAATTTGATTTGCGGTAAAAAAATTATTTGCTAATTTAGCAAAATTTGTATAAAATCCTCGTTTTCTGAAACATATTTTAGTTTTTTCAAATATGAATTAATCTTGATCAAACTTATCAATTATGAAAAATAATTTTCATATTTCTTAAAAATTGATTTTTAGCGTCAAAATATTGCTATTAGCGAAAATTTGTATAAGAATCGCGTTTCTGAAAAACCTATGTTTAAGAAAAATTCGCGTTTTTCTGAAAACATATTTCAATTTTTTTTCAAAATATATAATTAGTTTGAAGTAAATCAGGGGCGGACAAATTGCGAAACTAAAAAATTTCGCCCTTTGCGCCCTCTTTTAAATTTGCAAAACAATTTTTTGAACTCAATCTGTTCGGATTTCCTGATTTCATGCCGAATTTCTTTTCAATTTTTCTTTGTACTTTTTTCATCTTCTATAAATTTTATAATTTATACTAAAATATGTTTCAGAAAACGCGATTTCATACAAATTTTCGCATAATTAGCAATATTTTGCACACTAAAAAATCAATTTTTAAATATGAATATTTTCATAAAATTGATAAATTTGTTCAAATTAATTCATATTTTGAAAAAACCTAAAATATGTTTCAGAAAAACGCAATTTCTTAAAATATGTTTCAGAAACGCATTTTCTACAAATTTTCGGCTAAATAGCAATATTTGACGACTAAAAATCAAATTTTAAGAAATATAAATTATTTTCATAAAATTGATAAATTGTCAATTGAATTCAGTATTTTGAAAAAAACCTAAAAATTAGTTCAGAAAACGCGATTTCAGACAAATTTCGTCGTAAAATAGCAAATATTTAACCGCCTAAAAATCAAATTTTTAAAAATATGAATTATTTTTCATAAAATGTAAATTGTTCAACATTAATCTATTTTGAAAAAAAACCTAAAATATGTTTCAGAAAAACGCATTTTCTTAAAATAGTTTCAGAAAACCCATTTTCAGTACAAATTTTGTAAATACAGATATTTGACGCCTAAAAAATCAATTTTTTAAAACTATGAATATTTTCAAAATTATAAATTTGTACCCAAATAATTCATATTTTGAAAAAAACCGTAAAATATTAGTTTCAGAAAACGGATTTTCCTCAATAAATGTTTCAGAAAACGCGATTTTCATACAAATTTTCGCTAAATAGCAATATTTTGGACGACTAAAAGTCAAATTTTGAATAAATAGTGAATTATTTTTCATAAAATGAATAAATTGTTCAAATTAATTCTATTTTGAAAAAAAACTTAAAATATTTTCAGAAACGCATTATTCATACAAATTTTCGCTAAATAGCAATATTTTGACGCCTAAAAAATCAAATTTTTAAGAAATATGATTATTTTTCATAAAATTAATAAATCTTGGGTTCAAATTTAATTCATATTTGAAAAAAAACTGTAAAATATGTCAGAAACCGATTTCATACAAATTTTCCGCCTAAATAGCAATATTTAGACGACTAAAAATCAAATTTTTAAGAAATATGATTATTTTTCATAAAATTTGATAAATTTGTTCACAAATTAATTCATATTTTGAAAAAAACTTAAAATATGTTTCAGAAAACGCGATTTGCATAAAATTATTTCGCTACAATAGCTAATTTGACGCCATAATTTTATTTGAACAAATTATCAATTTTTATGAAATAATAATTTCATATTGTCTTAATAAATTGATTTTTAGCGTCAAATATTGCCTTTAGCCAAAATTTGTATGAAAATTGCGTTTCTGAAACCATATTAAATCGCTTTTTCTGAAACATATTTTAAGTTTTTTCAAAATATGAATTAATTTTGAACAAATTTAATCAATTTTATGAAAAATAATTCATATATTCCTTAAAAATTTGATTTTTAGCGTCCAAAATATTGCTATTTAAGCGAAAAAGTTTATTGAAAATCGCGTTTTCTGAAAACATATTTTAAGTTTATTTTCAAAAAATATGATTAATTTGAAACATAATTTATCAATTTTATGAAAATAATCTCAATTAATTTCTTAAAATTTGATTTTAGCGTCAAAAATATATGCATATTTAGCGAAAATTTGTATGAAAAAATCGCGTTTTCTAAACATTATTTTAATTGTTTTCAAAATATGCATTAATTTGAACAAATTTATCAATTTTTTATGAAAAATCAATTCATATTTTTCTTAAAAATTGAGATTTTAGAACGTCCAAAATATCTATTTAGCGAAAAATTTGCTGATGAAAATCGCGTTTTCTGAAACATATTTTGTAAGTTTTTTTCAACTAATATGAACTATTAAAACAAATTTATCAATTTTATTGAAAAAATAAATTCATATTTTCTTAAAAATTTGATGTTAGTCGCAAAATATTGCTATTTAGCGAAAATTTGTATGGAACAATCGCCGTTTTTCTTAAACATATTTTTAAGTTTTTTCAAAATATAATTAATTTGAACAAATTATCAATTTATGGAAAAATACTTCATATTTCTTAAAAATTTGATTTTTAGCGTCAAAATTATTCATTTAGCACAATTGTATGAAAATCGCGTTTTTCTGAAAATATATTTTAAGTTTTGTCAAAATATAAGTAATTTGACAAATTTATTAATTTTATGAAAAATAATTCATATTTCTTAAAAATTTTTTTTAGCGTCAAAAAATCTATTTAGCGAAAATGTTGTTTTGAAAATCGCGTTTTCTAAACATTAGTTTAAAGTTTTTCAAAACTATGAATTAATTGAACAATTATCAATTTTATGAAAATAATTCATAATCTAAAATTTGATTTAGTCGTCAAAAATCTTATTTAGCGAAAATTGTATAAAAATCGCTTTTCTTGAAACATATTTAAGTTTTTTGCGAAAATACTGACATTAATTTAATCAAATTTATCAATTTTAGAAAAAAATTCATTATTTCTGAAAAAATTTGATTTTAGGGTCAAAATACTTCGCTATTTAGCGGAAATTTGTATGAAATTCGCGTTTTCTGAAAACATATTTAATTTTTTTCAAAAATATGATAATTATAACAAAATTTTATCAAATATTATGAAAAATAATTCATATTCTTAAAAATTTGGATTTTTTAGTCGTCAAAATATTGCTACTTAGGCAAAATTTGTTATGAAATCGCGTTTTCTAAACATATTTTAAGGGACAAGAATCGCGTTTTCTGAAACAATATTTTAGGATTTTTTTAAAAATAATGATTAATTTGAAACAATTTATCATTTTGAAAATAATTCATATTTCTTTAAAAATTTGATTTTTAGCGTCCAAAAATTTGCATTAGCGAAAATTTTGTATGAAAAATCCGTTTCTGAAACAGATTTTTAAAAATCGCGTTTTCTAACATATATTTAGTCTTTTGTTCAAAATGATGAATTAATTTGAACCAAATTTATTCATTTATGAAAAATTAATTCATATTTTCTTAAAAATATTGATTTTAGTCGTCAAAATATTGCTATTTAGCACAAATTTGTATGAAAATCGCGTTTTCTTGAAACATAATTATTAACGTTTTTTTTCAAAATATGAATTAATTTGAACAAATTTATTAATTTATGAAAAATATTCATATTTCTTAAAATTTGATTTTTAGCTCAAAATATTGTCTATCTTAGCGAAAATTGTTATGAAAATTCGCGTTTTCTGAAACGTATTTTAGATTTTTTTCACAAAATATGAATTAATGTGAACAATGTTATCAATTTAGAAAAATTAATCATATTTCTTTAAAAATTTGATTTTTAGTCGTCAAAAATATTGCCTATATTAGCGAAAATTTGTACTGAAAATTCGCGTTTTCTGTATATTTAGTTTTTTTTCAAAATGAATTAACTTTGAACAGAATTATTAATTTATGAAAATAATTCATATTTCTCTTAAAAATTTATTTTTAGTCGTCAAAAATCTTATTTAGCGAAAAATTTGTCATAAAATCGCTTTTCTAAACATATTTTAAGAAAATCGCGGTTTTCTAAAAATTTTAGGTTTTTTTCAAAATATGAATTCTTAATATTGAACCAAATTTATTATTTTTATGAAAAATCAATCATATTTCTTAAAAATTGATTTTTAGGCGTCAAAATATGCTATTTAGCGAAATTTGGTATTGAAAATCGGTTTCTAAAACATATTTAAGTTTTTTCAAAATATAAATTATTGAACAACATTTATCAATTTTATGAGAAAATAATTCATATCTTAAAATTTGATTTTTAGGCGTCAAAATATGCTATTAGCGAAAATGTATTGAAAACGCCGTTTCTGAAACATATTTTTAAGAAAATCCTTTTCTAAAAATATTTTAGCGTTTTTTTCAAAATAGAATTAATTTGATACAAATTTATCCAATTTTATGAAAAATAATTCATTATTTCTAAAAATTTGATTTTTTAGCTCAAAATATCATTTAACGAAAATTTGTATGAAAATCCGTTTTCTGAAACATATTTTTAGGTTTTTTTCAAAATATTACATTAAATTTGAACAAATTATCAATTTTATGAAAAATAATTAATTTCTTAAAAATTTGATTTTTAGGCGGTCAAAATATTCTATTTAGCGAATTTGTATGAGAAATTCGCGTTTTCTTGAAAACATATTTAGTTTTTCCAATAATGAATTAATTTGAACAATTTAATCAATTTTATGAAAAATAATTCATATTTCTTAAAAATTTATTTATCTCAAATAATTGACTATTTAGCGAAAATTGTATTGAAAAATTGCGTTTTCTGAACATCATTAGGTATTTTTTCCAAAATCATGAACTTAATTTGAACAAATTTATCAATTTTATATGAAAAAAAATCAATATTTCTTAAAAAATTGATTGAGAATTATTAGCTCAAAAATTATTTTGCTATTTTATAGCGGAAAATTTGGGGTATGAAAAACGCTTCCTGAAAACCATATTTTAAGAGAAAAATTCTTGCGTAGGCGTTTTTCTGAAACACTATTTTAGTTTTTTCAAAATATGGAATATTTTTAATTTATCAAAATTTTTTATCCAATTTTATTGAAAAAATAATTCAATTCTTAAAAATTTTTATTTTTATTCCCGTCAAAATTTGCTTTAGGCGAAAATTTGCTATATTGGAAAAATCGCTTTTGCTGAAACATATTTTAAATTTTTTTTTTCTTTCAAAAAAATATGAATTTAATGTAACATTATCTATTTTATGGAAAATATTCATTTGTTATTAGAGTGGTTTAGCTCATAATATTGCCTAATGTATGCGAAAAATTTTTGTTATGAAAATCGGAAGGGGTATTTCTAAAACATTCTTTTAATTTTTTCAAAAATATGACATTAATTGAAGAATTAATTTGAACAATTTATTCCAATTATGAAATTGAATTCATATTTCTTGAAAAAATTTATCTTTTAGCGTTCAAAAATATTGCTAATTTAAGGCATATAGAAAACCGCTTTTTCTTGGAAAACATATTTTTTGAAGTTTTTTGTAAATATGAATTTCATTGAAAATCAAATTATTCCAAAGTTTTATGAAAACAAAATAATTCATATTTTCCTTTTAAAAATTTTTTATTTATAGCGGTCAAAATATGATTTAGCCGAAATTTGTAATAATTATGAAATCCTGTTCTAACACATATTTTTTTAAGTCTTTTTTCAAAATAATGAATTAATTTGAACAAATTATCAATTTTATTTGAAAAAATAATTCATATTTTCTAAAAATTTGATTATTTAGTCGTCAAAAAATATTATTGCTACTTACGGCGAATTTTATGAAATCGGATTTTCTGAAAGATATTTTTTTTTTAAGGAAAATCCTTTTCTGAAACATATTTTAGGTTTTTTTTTTTTTTCAAAATATATTAAATTAATTTTGAACAAGTTTTAATCAATTTTTTGAAAATAATTTCATATTCTTAAAATGATTCTGATTTTTGAGCACGTCCAAATATGCATTAAAGCGACAAAAAATCAAAATTTCGTCATGAAAAATTCCATTTTCATGAAACATATTGTATGGTTTTTTTTTTCAAAAACATATCAATAATTTGGAAAAATTATCAATTATGGAAATAATTCATATTTTTTTGAAAAATTCATTTTTTGTTAGCGTCAAAATATTGCATTTATAGCCCAAAATTTTTATGGAAAATCGCGTTTTCTGGAAAATAGTTTTTTTAACGAAGGTGTTTTTTTTTTTTTTTTTTTTCAAAATATAATTAATGGAACAAATTATCAATTTTATGAAAAACATAATTCATATTTTCTTAGAAATTTGATTTTAGTCGCTTCAAAAATATTGCTATTACGCGAAAATTTGTTATGAATAATCCTTTTCTGAAACATATTTTAAGTATAAGTTTTTATTTTCAAAATATATGAATTTAATTTGAAACAAATTTATCAATTTATGAAAAATAATTTCATAGTTTCTTAAACAAATTTGATGTTTAGTCGTCAAAATATTTGCATATTTAGCGGACAATAACGAAAGTTTGTATGAAAAATTTTCGCGTTTTCTAAACATTTTTTAAGGTTTTTTTCAAAATAGATTTAATTTGGAACAAAATTTATCAAATTTATGAAGAAAAATCAATTCATATTTTTCTTAAGATAAAAAATTGATTGATATTTAGCGTCAAAATAGTTTGCTATGATTTAAATGCGAAAATTTGTTATGAAAATCGCGTTTCTGAAACATACTTTAAGTTTTTTTCAAAATATGAATTAATTTGAACCAAATTATCATATTTTATGAAAAAAAATAATTCATATTTTCTTATAATATAAAAATTTGATTTTTTTTAGTCGTCAAAATATTGGCGTATTAGCGGCAAAAATTTTAATATTATGAAAATCGCGTTTGAAAATATATTTTAGAGAGAAAATCGGCGTTTTTCGCAAATATTTTTAGTTTTTTTCAAACATATAAAGATGATTAATTTTGAACAAATTTATCAATTTTTTTAAAAAAAAAATTAATTCATATTTCTTAAAAATTTGATTTATTTTTTAGGCTCAAAAATATTGCATTTTAAATGGCAAAATTTGTATGAAAATGCGTTTTTGCTAACAATTTTAGAAAATCGCTTTCTACATATTTAAGTTTTTTTCAAAATTATGAATTAATTTGAACAAATTTATATTATGAAAAATAATTCATATTCTTAAAAAAATTTATTTTAGGCGTCGAAAATATTCTAATTTTACGAAAATTTGTATTGGAAATCGCTTTTTCTGAAACATATTTAAGAAAAATCCGGTTTTCTGAACATATTGTAGGTTTTTTTCAAAAATATGAATAATGGGGCTTAAGCAAATTTATCATTATGAGAAACTAATCATATTTCTTTAAAAATTTGATTTTTAGCGTCAATAATATTGCTAATTTAGCGAAAAATTTGTAATGGAAAAATCGCGTTTTCTGAAACCATAATTTCAAGTTGTTTTCAAAAATATGAACTAGTTTATAAATCAGGGGAACGACACAATTGCGAAAACTTGAAAAAATTTTCGCCTTTGCCCCTCTTTTTAAATAATTTTGCAAAACAATGTTTTTAATCGAGATCGTGGGTTCGAATCCTGGATTCGAGCCAATTTTTTTTCCAATTTTTCTTTACTTGTTTTCATCTCTGATTAAATTTATTTATTATACTTAAAATATGTTTCAGAAAACGCGATTTTCATACAAATTTTCGCTAATTAGCCGAATATTTTGACGACTAAATATATTACTAATTAAAAAAAAACTTTAAAAAACCAACGTTTTTCTCGCCAACTAAGAAGAACAAAATAATTTTTTCACCGGTTTCAAATCTCTTGTGAACTGATAAAGTACAAATGTGACAGATTTTTATGACGCATCATCATTCAAACACGAAAAAACGTTGGCGCCATTAAAACATCTTTAAATTATAAGTGATATGATAGTATACACTTATATAAATTTTAGGTATTCCAATATATACAATCGAGTATAAAATATCAGATGTATCTCTATTTTAAATTAAAAGTGTGTTAAGAATGTTATCTGTATATAACTGATAACATAATTTATCATATGTAATAAACCAAGGGTCAGAATCTGGATACATTTTATGTTTTGTTAGATTTATAGATTGATATAACAATATAGTCATAAATTTAAAAAAATGCACATTTTTATGCGCCCAACGTTTTTCTGTTTTAATATGATGTCATAAAATCTGTCACCATTTACTTATCATCACAAGAAGTTTTAAACCCTTGAAAAAAATTATTTTTGTTCTTTTTAGTTGCAAAACGTATCGTTTTAAATTAAGATTTATATTTAATTCTATTTAATTTATATCCATATGATGTAAAATATTAATAAATCATATAAACAATGTTTTGCATTCTTTATTATAAATAAAATCAAACTATTAATTTTTTAAAATAACAATTTCTTTTATTATTTAAAATTTATGATAAAAATACATTTTATAATGTATTATTGCTTAATACAATTTTATAAACTATACCATCCTTCTTGTTCCAAAGAAATTTCTCTGTGATTCCAGACCTACCACAGGAGCAAGGTTAGCAATCTTTGAATATGAGAGCTAT
>CM031379.1:36622290-36644360 GCA_018290095.1 Polypedilum vanderplanki
AAAATGTTTTACAAATAAAATAGTAAATTTTACAAATGTGTTGTAAGCTGGTATTTTACAATCGCGTTGTAAAATTTTTCATATAAATTTACTACGGTTTGTAAAATTTTTTCTAAGAGTGATGAAAAACAAAAATTAAATTTTTTTTTCTTTGAGTTTTCGTACAAAATTACTCAAAAACTTTCTGTTTTGAAAACAGCAAAAAACAGCACAAAAAACAGCTGTTTGCTGTTTTCGATTTTGGCCAAAAAAACAGCTGTTTTTGCTGTTGCTGTTAACAGCAACCAGAAACCCTATTAATTTATTACTTAATTAAAATTCTATTATTTTTTGGTTGTTTTGTGTTTTTGTTTTCCATAATCATCATCATCATCATTGAAAGTAGCCACCATCACGTGTTTGATATTGATACTGATGTTGATGATGAGCGTCAGCCCATGTTACATGTCTATTAGACTCAAGCGAGTCAGGGTAATAACCGTGATTATAATTATGAAATGAGCTTCTATCATCGTCATCAGTGCTCATTTTTTATACCTTTGAACCATTATGCAGCAACCGAAGATGATTAAAGTTTGAAAAATTAGCCAGAAAATTAGAATAGCAATGATTAAAGATTCATCTAGACAATATGAAGAATTTGATGCGAGACTAGCGACAATTATTTGTTCATTTTCGCCAATTACATATCGATCTGTGCCATTAACACCAGATTCTTCAACATTTAAAATTAATTCTAATGGCACAGCAATCACATTGTCATCTTTCTTTCTTCCTGATCTTGTTTGAATTTCATTATCATCATTTTTAACACCACTAAAATAATTTTGAATTCCTTGAGGATTTCCAAAAGCATCGACTCTTATTCCACTGACTAATTTTTCGATGATAGTTTATAATCATATTTGTTTACCTCTGATTTGCTATAAAATTTGCTATAAAAAAAATTTTTGAGTTTACGCCCCATGTAGTACCTTCTATCCCCTTTAATTTAAGACATTTCGCGTTAAAATTGAGTTTAAAATGTGAGAATACTGACTATTTTAGTGATAGCACTTTTATCTGGCTTTTAAACGTATAAAAAACAGTTAAAAATTGACTAGGTAGGTGATACTGGCACTTATACACGTGTATTCAGTGATTATTTAATGTTTTATAATGATATAACACGTCTAAATGATAGTTTATAATCATATTTCTATTATATATATATTATTATATATTATATATTATATATATTATTACTGATTCTTACGCTATTTATTTGACTTTTGTCATATTTTATTTGCAGAGTGTTGAGTATTTTTTGGAATGCAAGTAGATGAGAATCATTTCCATTTTCAATTAAATCCATCTCACCTCGGCACAGAGGAATTAGGTTTAACTTTGAACTCATTGCTTTTGCTTCCTGAATTGTCTCTAGCTTTTCTACTCGGGTTGATAACAGAATATTTTTCTCATGTATTTGTTCATTGCTTATTTTAATATGTTCAATCTGATCAGAGTGTACATTCGATGACTTTCTCAGCCCCTCCACAACATCCGAGATCTCATTACTCCTGTTGACCATACGATTTAATTCTGTGTTATTTACAACAACACCAGAGATCAATTTGTTAATTACACCATTCTGTTCTTTGATTATTTCAAGAAGTTCATTGCTTTGTTTTCTCATTGTATCTAGTGATGCTTTATTTTCCAAAGGCTTACATTTTTGGATCATGGCTGAACATGGTGCATTTATTTCCGTAATATCAACCGATTGATGTAATAATGGTGCAAAGATTTTATCATGATCTATTAGCGTATTCGAATTATCATTCAGATTTTGTGAAGAAGTGTCTGAGAACAGAAACTTTCGAGACTGTGCATCTTTTGATTTTTTGTGAAAGTCTCTTTTGTTTTTACCGCCATGTTTTTTAACCCCTAAATCAATTTTGCTATTTCTTTGATAGTTAGACGGGCTAGAAGTGCCAAAATAATCAAGAATGTTGTTTTTCGATGGCAGACGAGTTACTTGTTCCTGTGAACTCATTATTGCACTGCTACTTTCCGAAATAGTATGATAGTACCAGAGTTGATTCCAATGATGAAACAGGAAGAAATTTTTTGCTTCTATTTCACTTTTACAGAACGATATGACAATTTACTTCACAAATCTTATGTAGCTTTTTTATTTCTACTACTTATTAACGCAATTAAAACACAGTGTCAGATATTATAACGATTAAAATAACAGAAAAACTTTATTTCACTTGTATGAGGCGTGTGTTCTGAATATAATTTTGAAAAAAGAATATTGGTCTTTGATTTTCTGGGAAATATTTGAAATTTCTCGTTTGGCACGTTCACAAATTTTTCAATTTTATCATCAAGTGGGTATAAATCAGTAATTTATTATCAAATTGCTCTCGTCAACCTCTTCTTCCCGACTATATCTCGTTTCCTACGAGAAGTCCCAGAAGAAATAGCTGGTCCATTGGCTAAATCTTCATTCGAATTCCATTTTTGAGGTTAGAGGCGAGAGTCAAAGCGCAAAGAAGCGCAATTAAATTGCTGGATCAGGCAAAAGAGCCGCTTTGGACTGAGTAATTTTCTCGCTCGCAATCGACGACCTTACTGATCTGAAATTTGTGCCCATACAACATTATTTGAGAAAATCATTCGGAAAATCTGATCTTCAGTCAAAATGGGATCAGAAAAAACAAGTTTAGCAATCAAAATTTTCGATAATGCTTTTAAAGCTGAATTGATTGCACAAGAAGTGTGCGCTGTTCACATTAAGACATATTTTCTTACTGGAAAGCACATCAATGAAGCATTTCATTGTGGACAAGAAGGATGCAAGCTGGATGAGGAAAAGAAAATAAATGTTTCCATCGATTCAACAATGGAATTGCCTCAATCTATAGATCCAAAATGTTTTTGTTTTGCTTGCAACAGAGTGTTTCACTTGAAATGTTTAAATTACAATTTAGAAACTTTTATGGATGCACCTCGTCCCTTCTTATGTCGCGAATGTATGCGAAGTCCTCTGAACTCTCATGCCCTTCAATATTATGAGAGTAATTCTTGGAAAGTAGGAGTTAATGAACGTCGTAGAAGTTTCTTTCTATCTGAAAGTGTGAAAGCATTTCCATATCTGATGGGAGATCAAGCGTCTGAGGATGAGTTTGACGATGATGATATTCACTCTTTTGATCCTTTGAATGAGAAAATCAATGACAGTTTCAATCAATCTGTTTCATTAGAAGCGTTCAATGCACAGAAAAAACAAGCTGAACAAGCAGTATTAAATCATGTAGCATATGCTAAAAAAGCTGAAGCAGAAATCGCTGAATTGAAACGACTTTTGGAGCAAAAACAGAGGGAAGAAGATCAAAATGCAAGGAAAACTTGGGGACGTTCTTTCACACCTTCTGGATTTGATGCTGAAAGTACTCAGCGTCATAATAATGATCCGCAAATTATAACAGCAGATCATTTATTTAAAAAATTGTATAACTCACAACATCAACCAACGAAGAGTGCAAAACCAACACGTCGAGTTTCATTTCTTACGAATGACATTGATGAATTAAACAAGTCATTGCCTAAATTGGATGACCCTAATTTATCCTGCTGATCGCTTGCTTCTAGCATCCACGAAGGCCAATTTAGAAAACAGTTTGGCTCAACGCCTTGTCTCTTCGCACCTTCAGTTGGATGTGGTTAGAAAAGCTTAGTTTAGTTTATTGCATCTCCTTATGAGATTCTAATTTTATAACAAATCGCAAGGAAAAAGCCTACAAAATATGGCATAAAAAACCTTGCTGATACATTATACAATTTGATATTAACAAAAAATCTCAGCGAACAAGATGTTCCTTTAAGAGATTTTGATTTCACAATTAAATATTAACGAATAATTCAAATTTTGAACCTTAAATTTTGAACATAAATATTGAACTTGAAAATAAAAATTAACATAAAATTAAAATAAAAGCAAAACGTGTGTAAAAATCAAAAGTAGTGTAAAAGTGCATTAATTGAAAAAGTTGTTGTTGAAACAATCAGCAATGAAGTCTTCGTTTATGATGTTGCTTTAAAAGCTTTACCAAAGATAACAAAATTTAAAGGAGATGCGAAAGGATGGATAAAATTCAAGCAAGAAGTGGAAATGTATCGAGATGTTGGTCAATATGATGATGAAGTATTGAAAATAATTGTATTTGGTTCTTTGGAAGGGACAGCCTTTCAGCGTGTGAAAGACTTAATTAGTGTTTCAACATTAGATCAAATTTTGGAAACGTTGGAAACTAGTTTTGGTTACGCTCCTTTAATTATTTCTTCATGTGAAGAAGAAATTCTTAAATATAAAATCAAAGGAGAATTACTACGCAATCACACAGTCGAAATAAAAACGTTGATTCAAACATACATTAACGCATGCGCAGTAGCAGGAGTCAGTCCATTAAATTCCAACATGCTTGCCAATCATCTACTGCAACAACTTCCATCTGTTCATAAATTATTATTTAGACAACACTATAAAATGAAAAGACCCAGAGATGCGGTTCAAATTCCTGATTTGGAAGTTTTATTTACTTTCTTGGAAGTTCTATCCCAGGATTTAGAAGTAAAAGCGACGGAAAGAGAAAAGGAAGCAGAGAAAGCACAAGTTCAACAAAAACCTACTCAACTACAATCGACTGCAACAACTTCAGCAGCTACAACAGCTCCTGCATCGAACAATTATTCAAATGATAGTAGATTTAAAATTTATGATCAAAAGACAGCAAAGTTTATGGGTTACGATCTGCAAATGGTCAAAGCTCTCAATCGCAAATGTTTCAGCTGTGACAGTACTAACCATTTTACTCTTGAATGTGAAGAGTTTAAATCAATGTCTGATGCCGATCGAAAGCAATTGATTAGTAAAGTAAATCTATGCTATAGCTGTCTATTGACAAACGAGCATCATGCGGGTGATTGCAACCTGAAATTGTGCTGTGGATTCAAATCAGGCATGAATAGATGTGCAGCTAGACATCATCTAATTTTACATGAACAAACTGATTCACATGAAGTACCATCAAGACCTCCCTTGGCTCGTAGACCTTTTCGTCGTACAAATTTTAATGCAAGGCGAGGAAAAGAATTAGCGAATATTGCCCAAAATACTCCCAACAATCCATCAGATACTGCGGCTGCGACCAATGCCACTGCAACTAATTCCGTTTCAACTGAAAAACAAGAAGCTTCATCAACTTGTAGTATTGCTTTGCCAAAAGCATCATCTCGAGTTATATCTTATCAAACGTTTACTCGACAAAAACTAAACATTTTTACATCGAGCGCTAGAACAGTTAAAATGTTCAAACACAATGTCTTTGGACCTGATCAAGGCACTTGTATATTTTCAATTGGCGACTCGGCTGCTGAGATCAGTTTGATGAGAGAAGATCTTCGCAAACAGTTAAATATAGAAGGTGAAGCTACAACAATTGAGCTTCAATGGAAAGATGATCATGTTCAGTCAGTTGCAGCAATTAAAGTGGATTTAGAAGTACAGGCGTTGAACAGTGATGAAATCATTTTATTAAGGAATGTTTTCGCAGTGGATGATAAAAATTTTTCTCTGCCTGCTCGCTCTATGAATGTTGAACAAGTGAAACGACAATTTCCGTATTTGGAAAGGGCAGAATTTGAAAGTTATCAGAATGCTCGCCCGGCTTTATTGATCGGATCTCCTCATGCTTCATGTATTGAATCAATGGGTGGACTTCTTGAGGATGGAGAGGGAAAACCTGTAGCTATGCAAACGAAACTTGGATGGACTATTTATGGCGGAACACCCGAACTATATCCTGAAGAAGCTTACATGATCGACACGACATCGGCGAAAGAAATTGACGATGAACAAAATAATAAGGATTTGAAGTTAGATAAAATCTTTGAATATTTCTGCTCTATTGAGAGTTTGGGAATCACGCCAAAATCAAAGCATTTAACTGAAGAAGAGAAACTGGCAATCTCTACGTTAGAAAATGGCTGGAAAGTAAGAGATTCAGGATCGATTGAAGTTCCACTGGTATGGAAAACTTTAAATGGAAAATTACTCAGACTGCCAGATAATTTTCCACTCGTCTACAAACGACAGATAAGTCATGAGAAGAAATTATTAAAGGAACCAAAGTTGCATGAGGCATTTGTAGCTAATTTTAAAGAGTTACTGGCTGAAGGTTATGCACGTGAAGCAAATGAGAGGGATCTTCAAACAGAATGGCCCAATATTTGGTACTTACCGATGACTTTAGTGGTAAATGAAAGAAAAATACCAGTTAAATATCGGACTGTGTTTGATGCATCTGCCATCTATCAAAATGAATCTTTGAATAAGAACTTGTTGAAAGGACCAAAACTTATCGTTGATATTCTGAAACCGTCCTTTAAACTCAGAGAGGATCGATATGCCTTTATTTGTGATGTAAGACACATGTACCATAGAATTTTCATCTGCGAAAGAGACCAACAAGTTCAAAGAGTTTTGTTTCGCGAAAGTCCTAATCAACCTATGAAAATTTTCATTGTCATGGTCATGTTGTTCGGTTCAACGTGTTCACCCTTTACATCTCAATTTGTAAAAAATAAAATAGCGGGAGAATGGCAATCGAAATATCCAGATTCGGCTAAAGCACTGATTGATTACATGTACATGGATGATGGATTGATGTCTGCCCCGACTGTAGAGAAGGCCAAAAACATCGCTCTTGGATGTATTGACATATTGAATTCGATTAATTGGCAATTGATTGGTTTTCAGAGCAATAGTAAAGAGTTTTTGAAGAACCTTCCAGAACATCATGTGAAAAAGGAGCTGAAGCCACTGCTTTCAAGTGCTTACGATTTACAATCATACACAACGAAAGTTTTGGGTGCTGTTTGGGATCCGATTGAAGACTGTTTTCGTTATATCTATGATAATGATTTTGTAAAAGCATCGATTGCTAATGGACATATACCAACAAAGAGAGAACAAGCTAGTACAATAGCTAGAATGTTCGACGTTCGAGGAGAAGTTGCTCATTTTATTATTCGAGGCCGCATATTATTACAACGCAGTTGGAGACAAGGCCTAGATTGGGATGATACCATTTCTGAGGAAGATTTTAAACTTTGGATAAAATGGTTGCAAGATTTGAAAGCAATTTCATCCCTCAAAATTCCTCGTCGTTATATTTCAAGTGTTAGTAGTTTGTCACAAGCAGACAATATTGAATTGCATGTGTTTGCTGATGCTGGGAAGGAAGCGTTTGCAGCTTCGTCGTATTTTGTTATTGAGACCAGAGGCTTACGTCATTCAGCGTTAGTCATGGCAAAAGTCAAAGTCACACCTCTCAAAAGAAATACCTTATCCGAAATAAGCCAAATGCCAAGATTAGAGATGACTGCATGCTTGATAGCATCAAGAATGGCTCATACAATTAAAGAATTTCATTCTCATCTTAAACTTGATGTATTTATGTGGTCTGATAGTACAATTGCTCTTACATGGATTCAAAATCCAAATATTAAGTTGGAAAAATTTGCAATTCCCATAGTTGAAGAAATTTTGGAGAAGACTGACAGAAATAATTGGCATTATGTTCCGTCAGAACTAAACCCGGCAGATAGAGCAACAAAATTTCAGAAGTTTGATTTTAGTGATCCAAACTCAATTTGGTTTAAAGGACCTGTATTTTTACTCCAACCTCAAACATTATGGCCGAAAAAAGAAAATAATAAGTTAGAAGAATTTCATACAGTGGTTATCTGTCAAGAAGTAAAGAATCCAGTCAAAGTGGTGATAAATAAGTTTGAGCTTCCATCATTAAACTGTCAATTTTCATCTGATTTGGTACATGGAGTTCCTCGTCACATCAAATCAAATTGGATTAAACTTATTCGTTTAGTTGCTCGAGCACTAAAACTAATGGAACGAGTGAAAACTTATGCTGGAAAAGAGTTTCAGTCAAGCAAAGAAACTTTTTTGGAATTAGAGCCACTCGATTATGAAAAAGCAGAATTGTTTGTGTCAAGACAAATGCAATACGATGCTTATGAAGAAGAATATAAAGCGTTAGAGAAAGGACTTCCAGTATTGAATAAAGATTTCCTAGCCTTGAGAATTTTCATGGATTCTAACGGAGTTTTGCGCATCAATTCACGGGTAGCTCTTGATCCGGAGATTTACCCACAACGTTTTCTTCCGTTTCTGCCCAGAAAGCACTTTTTGACAGAAGTGCTGCTATTTTCAATTCATGCAAAATACAATCATGTGAGTAATGACACACAAGCAGCTGAAGTGCGATCAAAGTTTTGGATTCCGCAATTGAGAAGAGCTGTAGCACATGTTAAAAATATATGTAATTATTGTGGATATTTAAGAGCACATCCTTTGACTCCTCCGATGGCTCCTCTACCGAAATATCGTGTGGATCCGCAACAAAAGCCTTTTGAAGTTGTTGGTCTGGATTGTACTGGTGAGATTGTGGTTTACAAGCATTACAAGAAGTCAAAAGTCTATATTTTGCTGTTTACTTGCACTCTTACAAGATTTGTGCACGTGCATCTACTCGATAAAATGAATGCTCTTTCGGTCTTGGAAGCTATAACACAGTTTTGGTCTGCGCATGGCCCAGTTTTTCGTTTTATCACTGACAACGGAACTAATTTTGATGGAGCAGCGAGAAGGCTACGACGGGATCAAGAAGTTAATATAGATGTCAAATCGGAATTGAAAGAAAAAAGAGATTTGTTAAGACAGCAGTTGGCAGCAGAGTTGTTACGGGCGAAGGGCGGATTTTTTCATTTTCTTTAAAAATTAATTTTATTGATTTTTTGGTTCTTTTTATAATATTTTAGCATGGGAAAAATAGTGGAACAAATTTTTTTTAAATTTTTCGGGTGTTATGGCCTAAAAAGTATACTTGGTAAATAAATTGTTATCAAAAAAATCATAACTTTTGACTAACTTATCATAAAAACATGGTTTATATCTCATTAGAAAGGTATTTTTAAGACCTTTTTAAAGGTATAAAAGATTTAATCAAGGATTTAACTTTAAATGATAAAAATAAATACTTATATTAATTAGAAAAATTTCAAATTTAGCTTAAATTATAAAAAATGATTGAAATTATTAGAATCAATAAGAATTTTGAGCAAAAAAATTTTTACATGTGTTAAAACACAACATATTCAAAGATAAAAGATTTAATCAAGGATTTAACTTTAAATGATAAAAATATTATTATTATTATTATTATTATTATTATTATTTATTGAAGTGAACCAGTTTCTTATGCATGAGTACAAATGAAGTTGAAAATTTTGTCTCAGTGAGAGAATTCTCGTTTAAGAGACTTACAATATTTAGTTAACAACATTATTTAAAAGGAAATGAAAACACACTATAACTGTGCAAAACGTCGCCTAACATCAAACAAGAGCAAGTCGCCTAACGTTGAGAAAACGTCGCATGACGGTGACAAATGTTGATGTCGCATAACGTTGCGACACGTTACTTTATGTTGTGATCCATTTCGCACATAGAATTATCTTAACAATAACATAATATTTTAATTAACGTAAATTAATGTTTAAGTGTAGTGCTAATGATTTATAGTGTCAGAAGGACAATCATAGTGTAAAAAGTGTTCAATCAAAGAAAGTATAAATGAGTATCATAAGAGTTTTAAGGAAATTCAAGAAAAGTGAAGAAAAGAAAAGTTAAATGTGATACAATTTAGCTAAAAGTACTCAAATAATCATTACTGAAGCATAATTTAATAAAGCCTTCGTTCCTGATGCTGCATTTTAGTGCCAATTTGAATGCATGACTGAATTTAAGATTTTTTATTTCCTTGTCAATATTGTTGTAAATATGCACACCAAGAAAGTTAATTGATTTTGATCCATTGTGAGTTTTGATATTTGATGTTCTGAGTACATCTTTATTTCTTAATGATCTCGATCCTGATAACTGAGAGTTGAAAGATATATTTGAGTGAACCTTTTTGTTGAGGATATTATAAATGATTGTAGCTGTGCATACATAGTTGATAGCGCGAATAGGTAGGCAATCAGATACTAAGTGAGTATACATATTGACTCTATTCTCACGTCGATCTAAATTGAAAACGTTTCTTAATGCCCTATTCTGAATGATTTGAATGTTCTTGATTATGGTATTACTAGCACTTCCCCATATAGATGACATATAGTACAAATTACTTTCAATTAGAGATTGGTAAATAATCTTTTTGATGTGTAAGGGAAGTCTGTATTTTAGTTTCCAAAGAGCTCCTGCAGCAGATGATAATTTTGAAGTTAGATTATTTATGTGTACATCCCATTTGAGGTGGTGATCGATGAATAAGCCCAAGTAATTAGCACAGTCAACTCTTTTCAATATCTCATTATTGTCCAAAAGAACTGAATCTTGAAGTGTAATCTTTTGATGAGGCGAGTGAATGACCATGAAGTTGCTTTTATCAGTATTTAAAATTAGTTTCTTATTTTGCAGGAAGTTCTTGATAAGCATCATATCGTGCTTTATTGCATCAGTGGGATCCTCTTTCATATGTAAGCTAAATGCTATGACGATATCATCAGCATACATGTAAATTTTCCCTTTTAGTGGAAGATTTGCGACATCGCTGATATATAAAATGAACAACAGAGGACCAAGAATAGATCCTTGTATTACTCCTGAGCTGATATTTCTACGACCGCTAAGTATTGAATCGTATTTAACTAATTGTTGCCTATTCATTAGGTAATTTGCAAGCAATTTTAGAATGTTGCCACGAAAACCATTTCTTTCTAGTGTGTCTATCAATAAGTTATGATCGACTACATCAAATGCTTTCCGCAAATCTAACAATACCAAAGCAACTTTTTTCTTTATGTCGAGTTGAGATCGAACATCATTTATCAATTCTAAAGCTGCTAATTCTGTATTACATTTTTTCCTGAATCCGAATTGTCTATCTGATATTAAATTATTTGATTCAACATAATTCCACAATCTTTCATGGAGAAATTTTTCTATAACTTTGTTACAAGTGCTAAGAACCGATATTGGACGGTAGTCAGCAATGTTTTTAAAATCACCACTTTTATTGATTGGCGTAATTGTTGCTATTTTAAAGTCATCAGGATATATACCAGTGTCGAGCATTCTATCAATGAGATGTTTGAGTATTGGTGCAATTGTTGTTGCTATACATTTTATGTGAAAAACTTTGATGTTGTCCAGGCCGCATGATGAATTTTTCAGAAGTTTTATGATGCTAATAATTTCATTTTCAGTTGGAGGCAATATTACACACGAACGAAGAGTAGAATTTTTCAGAGGAATATCACAATGCTCTACGTTTGGTAGTTTATTTGTAAGATTATTAACGTTATCAATAAAATAATTGTTGAAAGTTTCAACAATCAGCTTTTATCATTACATATGATACCATCTATACAAATATTTGTTGATTCATTTTTCATTTTCCTGCCAAGTACTGTATTAATATTATTCCACATTTTCTTCGGATCCTTAGAGCAAAAACGGCTAAGTTCATACTTTTTCTTTTCCTCTTTTATTATCATTTTCAGTTTGAATGAAGCTGATTTCAGTGCATGTTTTAAGTATTCATTTTCTCTATTCTTCCTTAACTTACAAGCAAGTTTTTGTTTGTGTGCGATGGCATTTTCGACTCTTTTATTGTACCAGCCTAAAATTACATCATTTTTTACCTTAATTGTTTTGCATTCAGTTGCTTCATATATCGAATCAAATGTGATTTCTATTAATTCATTTGCAATATCATTTGGATTTCGAATTTCATCAAATTGTGAGGAAGATGCCAGGTCTTCGAAAGTTGACTGAAGTCGTGTAAAATTGGTTTTATAAAATTTTTTGTAGCTATGTTTTCTAACTATTTTGATATTTGAGAACGAAGTAATTACCATGTTGTGGTCACTTAACTCTGGGCGAACCTTAATTGTGTGGTTTATTATTGTACTTTCTGTGATGAAATTGATTACTGTGTGGTCAATAATGCTATTGCTATCATTGCGTGTAACAAAAGAGTTTGTAATATCAAAGTCATAGCAGTTAAGAACATCTGTGTATTTTTTAGTTAAGCTAGTGGACGCGTTAAGATTTATATTCAAATCGCCTAGAAATATAGTCTTGCCATTTGAATCCTCCATTTCTTTTTCGACATCCATAAGAAATATTTTTGAATTATTTTGATCAGGTGGTCGATAATAGCAGATAATCGTAAATGTTTCATTTTGCAGGGAGATTTTCAATTTGATTTTTTGTATAGAACTTTTTATGTTATCACCAATTGATAGTGTCTCATTCGACAGGATATTGATATCCTTACGGATGAAAACAAGTAGTCCACCGCCAGCACCATCTTTTTTATTACTTTTCCTACATTCAGAAAATTTTTTATAGCCATTTATATTGTATATGTTAACTGGAAAACGAGGTTTGAGTTTTGTTTCACTAAACACTAACAGGTCAGGTTTGTGAATTAATTGCAAAATCATACATTTTAATTTTTCGAATTTTTGTTCTTTATTTAATCCACGAGTGTTGAAATGTAAAATAGTGAAACCTCCATATGCCTGATTATCCTTGTAATTTGCGAATGAGGTATGATATTTATTTGTGTTTGATGATGATGTTGGTGGTGGAGCTCTATCCTATGCCATATTATAATTGCTTTTCTCAGGAATTGGTAATGAGTTTATGTAATCTTGTAACATCTGAATGTCGTCTTCATGGAAAAGAGAGATATCATTTCCATCTAATTTTACCACTTTGACACCGTTATCTTTAAAGAATACTTTTAAGTTTCGACCTTTAGTCAATTGTTTGGCTTTTCTCATGATAAATGCATTTGTGGGAGTTAAAGAAATGTTAAAAAATATGTTATTATTATCTTTGATTTTGCTTTTCATTTTCATGACTTCAACTTTTTTCTTCATTTCATTAAAGATGACCAGTATTCTTGTTTCTTTATGTTTTCTTCCTAAGCTATTTGTGAACTCAATTTCTTTTTTGGATGCTTTCGTAATGTCTTGCTCGTCAATAGGAATTTGAAAAGATCTTATTGTGTCTATTGCTAGCTGTTTAGGATTTCGCTCGCTGTTAAGTACTGTTTGGCTAAGACCAACTATCTCCATGGTGTTTTCAATTTTATTTTGTTTTATCATATTCATCATGATTTTTCTTTCTTTTATGCTACCATTTTGCACTTTTAATTTCTCAACAGCTTCAACTCTATTATTAAGATCAGCAACATTGGTTTCAATCAGTTCAATTTTTGTTGTGAGTTGTAGGAGTTGGTCGGTTAAGACTTTGAGCGAATTACTAAGCATAATACTGGTATTGGTAATTGAATCATTTATAATTTTATTGTTTGCGCTCATTTGCTCTTGAATCTCTTTGATATTGTTGACCATTGTGGTTGTTATTATTTTGTTGCTTTCTTCTATATCTTTCCTATGATTTGCATGTATTTGTTCGCTCAATGTATCAACATATCTTTTCATATCATCAAAACTTAAAGAATTATTTTCCTTCAAGTCTGTTTCATCACCTTGTGATCTCTGTCTCTTGCTTGGTGTTTGCGAGTGTGTGGGAGAGCGAGGTGTAAGTGTACTTCTTTGCTGGAAACCATTTTCTTTGTTTATTCCGTCAGCCATGTTGCACAGAAAGATTATGTGTAAATATGTAATAGATAAGAAAACTAAGCGTAGCAACGCTTATACAAGTAACCAGCGAAAGATAACTAAATCACCTGATTTATTCTAGAGTAGATCAAAGAAGCCAGAAGCCGTCGAAAATGGAATTGAATTTGTTGAAATTTGTATAAAAATGCGTTCGATATAAATTTTATTAAAACAGCTCTTTAAGAGGCGATGGTGATGTAGAATTCACGTTCGGTTAATACAGATCGATAAATACAATGGACTAGACTATTTTAACACTTATAAACTAGCACTATTACGTCTCAAATAATTAAAATACGACAAGAAACTTGTAATCGTTATTATAATGATATTGACTCATACTTATATGTATTAAATAATATTAAATACATACTTATATTAATTAGAAAAATTTCAAATTTAGCTTAAATTATAGAAAATGATTGAAGTTATTAGAATCAATAAGAATTTTGAGCAAAAAAATTTTTACATGTGTTAAAACACAACATATTCAAAGATAAAAGATTATAAAAGATTTAATCAAGGATTTAACTTTAAATGATAAAAATACATACTTATATTAATTAGAAAAATTTCAAATTTAGCTTAAATTATAGAAAATGATTGAAGTTATTAAAATCAATAAGAATTTTGAGCAAAAAAATTTTTACATTTGTTAAAACACAACATATTCAAAGATAAAAGATTATAAAAGATTTAATCAAGGATTTAACTTTAAATGATAAAAATACATACTTATATTAATTAGAAAAATTTCAAATTTAGCTTAACATATATCTTTGTATATGTTGTGTTTTAACACATGTAAAAATTTTTTTGCTCAAAATTCTTATTGATGATTCTAATAATTTCAATCATTTTCTATAATTTAAGCTAAATTTGAAATTTTTCCAATCAATATAAGTATGCTATTTTATCATTTAAATTTAGGTACATATATCTTTGTATATGTTGTGTTTTAACACATGTAAAAATTTTTTGCTCAAAAATCTTATTGATTCTAATAATTTCAATCATTTTCTATAATTTAAGCTAAATTTGAAATTTTTCCAATCAATATAAGTATGCTATTTTATCATTTAAATTTAGGTACATATATCTTTGTATATGTTGTGTTTTAACACATGTAAAAATTTTTTGCTCAAAAATCTTATTGATTCTAATAATTTCAATCATTTTCTATAATTTAAGCTAAATTTGAAATTTTTCCAATCAATATAAGTATGCTATTTTATCATTTAAAGTTAGGTACATATATCTTTGTATATTGTTGTGTTTTAACACATGTAAAATTTTTTTGCTCAAAATTCTTATTGATTCTAATAATTTCAATCATTTTTCCAACGTTTTTCTCAACTTACTATCGTGTCTGTCTGTCTGTTTGTCTGTCCGCGGAATTTTGTAGCTCAAATTTCACCAACTTCTCGACCAGCTAGAGTTCTGAAACTTTACAAACAGTTCAGAACCCGATGACAATGCATTCTTATATACATTTTACCATGATTTGAGTAGTATTTGAAAGAATATTTACAAAATTAAATTTTATATGGCGATTTAGTTCAATTTTTCGCCTTTGGTGGCGCTGTGATCGCTTTCCGTTGATTTGTCGTGCGTGTCCAAGCTAAGTGTTGCGCAACAAAAAATTTAAATTGAAAAGCACCGTTTACTCAATTGAAATTCAAAATTTAAAAAACTTAGCATATTTAGAGTAGGGTAAACCTTCCTAATTTTTGGCCTATTTTCATATTTTTGAATTAAATCACATATATTTCACTAAATATTCACTCAATTTCTCATACACTGTGCGAAATTGAAATAGCTCCACCTTAAAAATTGACTTTATCTCGATAATTACTAAGAGTTATACAAACATTTATACATCATTAGAAAGGTCTTTTAAAAAGACATCTTATAAGATAACTTTCAGTCAATTTATTTGAGTATTTAAAGAAAATTTAAAAATTGTAGAAATTTTGGTGCGAAATTGAAATAGCGTCACTTAAAGAAATTCATATTCTCGCTCTTTTCTACTTGATTAATCAATAAAAATTATACAAAAGTTTATTCTTCAATTCAATATCTATCGTTTATGAGTAATTTGATTGAATTCTGATGCTTCTATGAAAAATAATCAAAGATTTCCCAAATGACATTGTGAAAAAATGGAAAATTACAATTTTAATGTTTCAGAAAACTGCTAGAGTTGAACTTAAACAATATATAGACTTAATTTTACATGTCTTTCATGAATATGATGGTTTTATTGCATGAAATGAACTCTATCACGAATTATTTGATGATTTCTCTTCTTCGAAAATCAAAATATTCACGTTTGTTTTACAAATTTTCATTTGTATTTCTTTTTACAGATTTATTACTTTAAATATCTATTTAGTAACATAAAGATGAAGTTTTTCTGCATTAGATTCATTATCTTTAAGATTTTATCAAGTACTGATTAGAGCTAGGCCAATCGTTTAAGTTAACATACAAAATATACGACATTTTGATTTTCGAACATTTTTCATAAACAATCTTTGATACAAAGAAATAACAATAATTAGATACTTAAGAACTTATTTGATTGAACTAATATGTAAAAGAATGATTACTACATTATTTCTTTCCACATTTACGTCTCTAAAGTATCTAATTATTGTTATTTTTTTGAATCAAAGATTGTTTACGAAAAATGTTCGAAAATCAAAATGTCGTATATTTTGTATGTCAACTTAAATGATTGGCCTAGCTCTAATCAGTACTTGATAAAATCTTAAAGATAATGAATCTAATGCAGAAAAACTTCATCTTTATGTTACTAAATAGATATTTAAAGTAATAAATCTGTAAAAAGAAATACAAATGAAAATTTGTAAACAAACGTGAATATTTTGATTTTCGAAGAAGAGAAATCATCAAATAATTCGTGATAGAGTTCATTTCATGCAATAAAACCATCATATTCATGAAAGACATGTAAAATTAAGTCTATATATTGTTTAAAGTTCAACTCTAGCAGTTTTCTGAAACTTTAAAATTGTAATTTTCCATTTTTTCACAATGTCATTTGGGAAATCTTTGATTATTTTTCATAGAAGCATCAGAATTCAATCAAATTACTCATAAACGATAGATATTGAATTGAAGAATAAACTTTTGTATAATTTTTATTGATTAATCAAGTAGAAAAGAGCGAGAAATATGAATTTCTTTAAGTGACGCTATTTCAATTTCGCACCAAAATTTCTACAATTTTAAAAATTTCTTTAAATACTCAAATAAATTGACTGAAAGTTATCTTATAAGATGTCTTTTTAAAAGACCTTTCTAATGATGTTATAAATGTTTGTATAACTCTTAGTAATTATCGAGATAAAGTCAATTTTATAGGTGGAGCTATTTCAATTTCGCACAGTGTATGACAAATTTTTGTGTTGAAATATGAAGTTGCTTGACAAAATTCAATTGAAAATTGCCAAATAATCGCAGAGTGTCGCACCTAGAGAGTAACATGAGAGATAAAATTAATTATGGGCTACAATTCCATATAAGATTGCACACTGGGAAATTTTCAGTTCAAGATTTCTCGCTATATACCTTTCTATTCATATACATATTAATAACAAAATAAAGCTAATTTTATGTAGAATACAACTATAATAAGAGTGTTATCATTTGTATAAGATTTCATGCCGAAATTTTCATTGCCATTTTGAAATTTTCCAATTTTTTCAAACATTAAGTGAGTTTTCCGCTCACAGCAGCTCACAACCAAACCTTCATGAAACAATAAAAGAAAGTATTTACTGTTAGAGGACAACCGATTGTGCCGCTTTTGTTTTTCAAAGATATCTCAAGAATGAAAACAGCTAGAGTTAAACGGTGAAAAGTGTATTATTTGTCAATAAATTGCCTATCTTTTAATATGTATTTGACTGATTAAAAATATGTGTTATTATTTCTTAATTTACATTTTTCCATTTTTTCGACATTTTGAAAATACAATTTTTGTAAAATCTTTTTCATTCCTATTGAACTAGATAAGCTACAACTTTCATACTTTGTCAATATCTTTCTTGTAATGGCATTAATTAACTGTAAATCTTTCAGATGTGAGCACAAACTCTAAATATATTTTTGAATCATGTCTACCAAATCGTAACAAAATAATTCATAACTTAACAATAACTTGTTCAATTCTTTATCTCACTACAGCCAAAAGCATAGTTTTGCTGTAGTTTTTGATCAGTTTATTCATTTGATCGCAAAGGTATTGGGTTTTATCAGAATTTGTTTTGAAATATGAAAAATGACTGATTTATTGTTGTCAAAAATCAAATTTTTGTTCATTTCATCATAAGTTTGTATGGAAACTCCATGATTTTATTGTAGAATCTTGTAGATCGAATGCCATTTGACTATATATGAGCTATTTGAGTGGCTACATAAACGGGAAGTTAAACTAATAATGCTTCAAAGTCGACATAAACAAAAAATTTCCATTTTCACAAAAACGAAATTTTGAAATCCTTTTATTTGCTTTAATATTGCACAGAACTGATTCAGAATGACTCATTAGATCATTAAATCGTTCATTCAATCCATTATGATTAGCTTCTTTCAGTATTAAAGCGAAATAAAGGATTTCAAAATTCGATTTTGTGAAAATGGAAATTTTTTGTTTATGTCGACTTTGAAGCATTATTAGTTTAACTTCCCGTTTATGTAGCCACTCAAGTAGCTCATATATAGTCAAATGGCATTCGATCTACAAGATTCTACAATAAAATCATGGAGTTTCCATACAAACTTATGATGAAATGAACAAAAAATTTGATTTTTGACAACAATAAATCAGTCATTTTTCATATTTCAAAACAAATTCTGATAAAACCCAATACCTTTGCGATCAAATGAATAAACTGATCAAAAACTACAGCAAAACTATGCTTTTGGCTGTAGTGAGATAAAGAATTGAACAAGTTATTGTTAAGTTATGAATATTTTGTTACGATTTGGTAGACATGATCAAAAATATTTTAGAGTTTGTGCTCACATCTGAAAGATTTACAGTTAATTAATGCCATTACAAGAAAGATATTGACAAAGTATGAAAGTTGTAGCTTATCTAGTTCAATAGGAATGAAAAAGATTTTACAAAAATTGTATTTTCAAAATGTCGAAAAAATGGAAAAATGTAAATTAAGAAATAATAACAATATTTTAATCAGTCAAATACATATTAAAAGTTAGGCAATTTATTGACAAATAATACACTTTTCACCGTTTAACTCTAGCTGTTTTCATTCTTGAGATATCTTTGAAAAACAAAAGCGGCACAATCGGTTGTCCTCTAACAGTACTACATTCTCTATAAGCCTCAATCTGCGAAATGATGCGGTTAAGGTACAATTTACAATCAAATTTTGACAAACAATTTCATATTTGAAGACAAATTTTTGTCAAAATTCAAAACATTGCAATAAATTTAATCACAGATAGATCAGAGTTTATTATAAATAGATTCTACGTTTCATAAGCTTTCTTTTGACATAATTATGTCTAAGATTGGATCAGTATTAAGTGAAATATCTTGATTTTGAAATTCTAAACAATAACGTAAAAAAATAATAAGTGAACACTTTTTTCAAAAAAAGACCAGTGTGGATTGATAGTGTTCCACTAAGTGTCTTTGAATTTGAAAAATTGTAGAAAAATCAAAATGGCAATCGAAAATTCAACACTTTTTCTTCATTTGCAGTTTAAATACTAATCATAAATAGATTCTACAGAGCATAAACTACATTTTGATACACGCAAGTCTTAGAATAATTCAGTCTGACTTGAGAAATATTAATTCGAAAATTTCATAGGAAAAATGTAAACAAAAAAAGTTCAACTTTGAAATAAAACATCTCGATAATTACGCAATTATATCCTTATCTGTTCGACAGATTTATAGATAAAACTTTGCTCTATCGATTAGTATATGTTTCATAAGGATCTGTTAGATCAGCATTTTTTCAAAAGTGAACAATTTTTAAATTTTTGGATCACTGTGGTATCTTATAAGTGAATTTTCATGAAATTAGCTCAGAGAAATAGAGCAATGAAACTAAGTGACGCTTTTCCAAAATCGATTTTCAGACAAACTAAACATTTAAGAGTTAATTGAACGAATTTAGATGATAGATTCATTGTTTTCACAGCTTTCTACCTTGTTTTGAATGTATGATATTAAAGAGAAATATGAAATAGAAGATATTTCTGTAGAATTTTGTCACTCGGAGACTCGGAACACCGATTGACACCAACGCGAGCGAAGCTCATATCGAAGCACTGATCTATATGCAAGCGAAGCTTGTACTCGTCATTATTCTGTTACACTTTCTGATCTATATCAAAATATTAGCAAAATGGAACTATCCAAAAGATTAATCAAAGTTTTCAGATAAATAGAAATCTAATTGTATATGTAAAACTAAAAAGAAGAAAATAATGATACAATTAAAAAAACTTTTAAAAACCAACGTTTTTCTGGCCGACTAAAAGAATAAAATAATTTTCAGGCGATCTTAGAATTTCCTTTTGAATGAAAGCAAATGGTGACAGATTTTATGACTATCATTATGCATCCAAAACGGAAAACGTTGGGCGCATATTACATTACATTTGAAATTTATAAAAATGCTTTGATATATATGTACACGAATGGACTCATATAAGAAATTCTAGTAAATCACTTTTGAAATTTATATTTGGGTGAGTGCAATCACTAACGAATCAAGAGTACAATTGTTATTGTCGAACTCCCTATATCCAGCATCTTGATTAAATTGTAATTTTATGACTTCGTAATTGATCTCGACATACACTTGATATTAATTTACTAACATATCTTTTGTCAAACTAACACATCTCTTACAAACAACTCGTACTTTATTCAATTCTTTAACAATGATGTCTCGCTCCTCTTTACATGCTCCTTTGCCTTGTTAATCCTATACAATATATAAAATATAACGATGTTGATATTAAAAATCTTCTAATTTACTTCTTAATTCAAAGAGATTATATATAATATAATGTATAAAAATGATAATATAAATTCATATATCAAGCAATGTTTATGAATTTCAAATGTAATGTAATATGCGCCCAACATTTTCCGTTTTGGATGCATTAATGATAGTTCATAAAAATCTGTCACCATTTGCTTATCAATTCAAAGAAATTCTAAGATCGCCTGAAAAATTATTTTATTCTTTTAGTCGGCCAGAAAAACGTGGTTTTTAAAAGTTTTTTTAATTGTATCTTTATGTCAAAGTTAGGCTCCAGCATATTCATTAAAATTGTGAAAAAATAGCTTATTGATCACTTCTAATAAGTTTATAATGCATCATACATATCTAATTATTATCAATTTCCATATAATTTCAAAATTTCGTTTGTTTACATTTTCATTTTGTAAACAAAGAAATTTTGAAACTATATGGAAATTGATGATAATAGAATAAAACAATATATGTTATTTTGTAGCTCTTTTTATGACAAATCTAACGGTGTAAAAATCTTTTCGATTGATCTTGTATTTTCCGAGATAAGAGCATTTTAGTAAATTTTTTAGGATGAAATGTGATATTAAGATTCTGCTTACGGTTCTTAAAAGTGCTTTTAAAATACTCAATTTACAATGTACAAGGGAATTTTTGTCAGTGGAAAAGTTTTGAGAAAAACACAGGTAAAGTTTTGAGTTGAAAAGCAAAATTTTTCATACAATCTTTCTCATAAAATAAAAATTGATAAATCAATATAATTGAAACCAAAAAAATCCTAAAAACTGCTTCAAAACACTATATATATCATTCTTTTCACCATTTATCAAATGATCAAATAGATTTCTCATAATCGCAATTTTCCGAAAACACTATTAGAGGTATCAATTTTTTTCAAACTTCCTGATATATGCTTCTTAAAAACTGCTCAAAAGGTGTTATGTTTTTCACTGTAAGTCAATAATTTGTATAAGACAACAGTCAAGGCGCTCATTTTTTTAAACTACCCAATATATTTAATTTAAGTTAACAAAGAATTTTTGCAAATTTAATTTTGGTTTATGTTGTGCAACAACGGTCGGTAAAGTGAAATTAGTTTGTTTTAATTTCTGGAAAAATTAATAAATTCTACATCATTTATCAATCATAACTTTTCATGAAAAAAGTATTTTGAGCAATAAATTTAGTGAAATTAAGTTTAAAACAATTAATTCAACTGATTAAAAAATGAAACGTTTTCATATG
>CM031379.1:36649605-36674936 GCA_018290095.1 Polypedilum vanderplanki
TATCAAATGTTTTGCATTCTTTATATATAAATAAAATCAACTAATTAATTTATTATAACAATTTTCTTTTATTTTATTTAAAATTTAATACAATACTATATACCATCCTTTCTTGGTTTCCAAAGAAATTTCTTTGGAGTTCCAGACCTAGCGAAGGTTAGGCAATGTTGAATCATGACGAGGCTATGTTGAGACCGCGTCATATTCTTTATAGTCCAAGACGTGGACAAACACAGACAAGGACAAAGGTTAAACACATAATAGGGAGGGAGAAAGGAATAAAAAGGAAGAAGGAAAATGGGATAGGGGATATGGAAAGACAATAAAGATGCAATAAATTAAGAGAGATGATGCCTGCTTATGGTGCACGGTACATTTGATATTGTCGCATTCTTTCCATCTCCTTAATTGCATCTTCATTGCAAGGAGTCTTTCCTGTGAGCTTACTGCAATCTAATTCATCGATTCGTAGGCCATCTAATGATCTTACTCGGCTTAATGCGACATAAGCCTGGCCTTTCGTAAATAGCTCACTACCAAGATGAACGACGGCATAATCAACAGTACAGCCTTGCATTTCATGAGCTGTGCAGGCCCAGCATAAAATTAAAGGCAACATTCGTCGTTCAATTGTTCCGTAATTACGGAGAGCAGGAAATTGTACAGATCTTGGCTGTATCAAATGTATGCCATCTCTGCCAAAGTCAACGCGAACAGATGGAATATCGGTATCATACATCTGATCACGACGGAAATATGGCCAAATTATTTCACTAATTGTACCGATTGCACCATTTACAAGACCAGTTTCCACATTAATGTTGGATCTGAGCATAACTTTAGCTCCAACAAATAAGACCAATTCCTTTGGCAATGCTCCCGTTTTATTGATATCAGTAGATACAATAGTATTGATATCTACATTGGTAGCATTTCTGGTTGGATTTATAAGAGTATCGTCGGCTTTTATCGTATACATTTGTACTCTTAGATGTCGATAATACTCAAGCACAGCTTCATTATGTGCTGCTACCATGGCCTTCTTTGGATAAATGCGAATTGCTTTATGAAGAGCAAATTCGCCAACTTGATCTTCTTCGGTCATTATCTTTGACATTAAAATTTGAAAAATGTTGAGCAGTAAGTTCGCCAACTCGGAGTGCATTTAGAAGATCAACAAATGTTGTATCTCCTTGTTGTCTCATATTTTCGGTTAATTCAACTAAAACGAAGAGTCTCCATAAATGAGTGGCAGGAAGAAAACGTAATGGCTGGTCAAATATCGGAGTCATTTTTACTGGTGGTAATTGTAATAAATCTCCAAACACAATCACATTTAGTCCTCCGAATGGCTCGTCTTCTTTCTTTTTCAATTGTCGCAGTCGTGAATCAACTTGACAGAATGTCTCATAGCCTATCATTGATACTTCATCAAAAAAGAACCCATTCAATGTCTTTCCATTGATTTCTCATCACTTTCAAGTAATTTCCTGTTAAAGGATGAAGTGGACCAGTAACAGTTCCATCAACTTGATTGGAAGTCTAAGCAAGGCATGTAATGTTTGCCACCGACTAATCGAGCAGCAACGCCAGTTGGAGCACCAACTTTTTACTGCTTGCCTTCCATAACATCTGTTAATTTGATTTTTAAGTGCATTGAATGTAAATGTTTTTGCCTACACCTGCGCCACCAGTCACAAAAGATTTTAAGCGTTCATTACTACCAGCCATTTGCTGCTGAATACTGCGAGTAACTAAATTAAATAAATCTCGCTGTTGGACATTCAATGCATTTCGAACAGTTTCGAACTGTTCATCAGTCATTAGGTTGCTCTGGTACTGCTTCTTCTTCTAATTCTGCTTGTACAACGTCTTCTGGATTATCAAGCAAATTAAATGCATGTGCTTGAGTAAATGCAATCTCAAGCTGTCTATCACGTTCACGGAAAGTTTCCATGAACGCACTTCTTTCTTTTAATGTTTCTTCGCAAGCAAGAAATGCTTCGCGAGCAGATAATTCGCCAAGAAGCTCTTTCATCATAATATGGCTTATATTGAAGAAGCAAACTATAAAAATAGTTTTCTGGATCAGAGTTCATCATAAAATAAGGAACACGTACAATTGCTGGAATCTTTCTTACTGCCATTCTCTTCTTATCAGTAAGAGTTTTATATTTCTTTCTGCCAGATTTTCTTCTTCAATAGCATCGACATTTTCTTCAACTTCATCATTTTTTATAATCTACTTCAAATCGCATTGCAAATTCAAGTAAGCACATATTTGGAAAGTCAAAATCTGATGCTCACGTGGACGCTTTTCATATCTTTCGAATATATTGCTGCACATGCCAACAGCTTCATTTCCCTCAAATTTAGAAACGTAATATCGTTGCTCAGGTTTTCTTGTGTTAAGAAATACAGTTGATCGTGAGCTTCCACGAAGAGGAAGATGGCATAAGCGATATGCACATTCTGCTGCAGAGACTTCTCGCTCTTTTAATATACGCATGCAAATTTTGAAGAGTTTTCTTGAAATATTTGTTTCTTCTAGACGAATTTTTCTGATAGCTGCAGCAAAATACTACCAGTTAAATCTGTTGGTTCAGATTTTGCAACATATTTCGCGATATTAATGCGCAATAGCTTCATTATTTCCACATGGCTGAATATCCATGTTTGCATTCCAGAGTTTAAGAATCTCTGGATTGAATTGTTAATATATGTTTCGTTGCTATTGCGTTTAAGTGTACAGAAACGACCACCATTGCGAATAAATTCATCAGAACTTGGTTGAACAATACGAGTTTGTTGAGATGGCTGACGAGGAAATGCGAATCGGCAATTCTGAGAGTTATTCTTGTGACATGTATGTGTATGTTGATGTCTTTGATTTTTCTTCACAAGATTGTGTAGCTCTGGATTTTCTTGTTCAGAAGGATAGTGGCATGAGACAACTTGATCGATTAATTCTATTCCTTCTGGTGTTTCAAAAGATGAGAGATTTTCGATCCACACAACAAGGTGAAGATGTGGACTTCCTTCTTTTTGAAATTCAATACGCCACCAATAGTCAATAACTTTTCCACCAAGAACTCTAGCATTTTTCTTTATGTATTTTATGAATGCTTTCACTCGTCGAGAAAAGTGACGACTAAGAACGACAGGTATATTGCAATTAGTCGTTGAACTTCGTCAATACTTATTTGGCTAGGATCTTCATCAGGACGACCGTCAGCAATCAATAATGCTTTTATCATATCATGCCAATGTAAATCATTGCAGCTAAGTGTAATAAACCAGTTGGAGGGCCAATATTTCGTATCATTGCAGTCAGCTCATTAAAGGCTGTTCTTCAATAAGCTGCTGATCCTCTAAGTGATCGCATGTGTAAATGGAGGTCTTCGACTGCTCCATCTCTGCCTCGAACTTTCTTTCCACATGCATTAATTGTGGATTGTATTCGATGATATTCATACATCGAAAGTATAAAGATATTCATTGTATTCGATGATATTCATACATTAAAATCTTCTAATTTACTTCTTAATTCAAAGAGATTATATATAATATAATGTATAAAAATGATAATATAAATTCATATATCAAGCATGTTTATGAATTTCAAATGTAATGTAATATGCGCCCAACATTTTCCGTTTTGGATGCATAATGATAGTCATAAAATCTGTCACCATTTGCTTATCAATTCAAAAGGAAATTCTAAGATCGCCTGAAAAATTATTTTATTCTTTTTAGTCGGCCAGAAAAACGTTGGTTTTTAAAAGTTTTTTTAATTGTATCTTTATGTCAAAGTTAGGCTCCAGCATATTCATTAAAATTGTGAAAAAAAATAGCTTATTGATCACTTCTAATAATGTTATAATGCATCATACATATCTAATTATTATCAATTTCCATATAATTTCAAAATTTCGTTTGTTTACATTTTCATTTTGTAAACAAAGAAATTTTGAAACTATATGGAAATTGATGATAATAAGAAATAAAACAATATATGTTATTTTGTAGCTCTTTTTTGGACAAATCTAACGGTGTAAAAATCTTTTCGATTGATCTTGTATTTTCCGAGATATGAGCATTTTAGTAAATTTTTTAGGATGAAATGTGATATTAAGATTCTGCTTACGGTTCTTAAAAGTGCTTTTAAAATACTCAATTTACAATGTACAAGGGAATTTTTGTCAGTGGAAAAGTTTTGAGAAAAACACAGGTAAAGTTTTGAGTTGAAAAGCAAAATTTTTCATACAATCTTTCTCATAAAATAAAAATTGATAAATCAATATAATTGAAACCAAAAAAAATCCTAAAAACTGCTTCAAAACACTATATATATCATCTTTTTTCACCATTTATCAAATGATCAAATAGATTTCTCATAATCGCAATTTTCCGAAAACACTATTAGAGGTATCAATTTTTTTCAAACTTCCTGATATATGCTTCTTAAAAACTGCTCAAAAGGTGTTATGTTTTTCACTGTAAGTCAATAATTTGTATAAGACAACAGTCAAGGCGCTCATTTTTTTAAACTACCCAATATATTTAATTTAAGTTAACAAAGAATTTTTGCAAATTTAATTTTGGTTTATGTTGTGCAACAACGGTCGGTAAAGTGAAATTAGTTTGTTTTAATTTCTGAAAAATTAATAAATTCTACATCATTTATCAATCATAACTTTTCATGAAAAAAGTATTTTGAGCAATAAATTTAGTGAAATTAAGTTTAAAACAATTAATTCAACTGATTAAAAAATGAAACGTTTTCATATTGAACCAAAAAAAAATTTCGCTGAAATAAAATAAGAAAAAAAAAAGAACAATTCAGCAAATTGAGAAAACCATATTTTGCAAATCTGTCAGACAAACAACAATTTTAGCCCATTTTCTGTAAGGTATACGTTTAAAGTTGATTGAAAACTTAAAAAATACTAAATTTATATGGTAAGAATGACAGTTTATTTATTTTTTTTATTTTCAACTCAAAATATCAAAAAATATTTTTGCAAGCTTTTTAATAATCAAATGTTTTCCATTTTTATTTATTTCTGCATTGGAAAATACTTTACAAAAGAGTTCGGATCCAAATAAATTATATTCAAGACGAAATGATCCAACCACCATCAATGAATCAAAATCCTAATTTCTCTCAACAAAATTCATCACCATGGGAAAAGTGTATTAGTGTATTAGAAGAGGACAAAAAGGAATTAAAAGCTGAAAACAAGAAATTAGAAGATGAAAAAAAGGAATTAGAAGACAAAAAAAAGGAATTGAAAAACAAATTATGTGACTTAAAAGGCCATTACGATGATTTAAAATATGAGATCAAGGAAATGAAAAGTGATATAAAACAATTTGAAGCATCCTTAAAGTATGAGAAATTACATTTTATTTTCATTAAATACCGATATTCGATTCGCCTACTGAGGCAGTCAAAAAGTTAACACATCCAAATGTAAACAAATAACTTCAAAACGTAAACAAAAAAATTTTAAAATTTTCAAAACAAATTTGTAAATTTGAAAGTTTTAGTCAAATGTAAATTTTTAGAGATTCTTACACAACATTATGAACGTTTCTTGTACTGCTTAAGAATTTTTATTTTCAATAAGGTAAAGGAACGAATTTTCGTACACTTTTGTTTACATTTATCAAAAGTTATTATAAAATCTTATAGAAACACGTTCACATATCACGGAAATCATTATTAGATTTGTTTTATTAATTTGTAACACACAAATCAATTCATTATAGTTAAAACAGTGCCTTTTTAGCGAAATTCAATGAAATAGTTTTAAGCAAACGTATGAAATAATTTTTCACAATTTTTTTTCCAATTTTTCTGATTTTGTACATTTTTGAATTATCACTTAATTATTGTTTCACAAGTTACTAAATGATGTATCGGGAAGTTTCCTGAAAAATTTCCTTTTTTTTGTGCCTTTGTTCATGTCAACCGTATTCAAAAACTATTAATGCTTTTGTTAAACGGTGAAAAGTATAATACTTTTAAGCGCCATAAGCAGTTTTTAAGATACATTTGATTGTGAATAATGCTCATTAAGTATTTTTTATTTGACTACAAAGTTTAGAGCAAAATTAGGTTTTTTCAACTCAAAAGTTTAGCAGTGATTTTCTCGAAAGTTTGTCATTGACGAAAAATCTTCTATGCATTGTAAATTAAGTTTGTTTTAAGCACTTTTAAGAACCGCAAGCAGAATCCATTTATCTTTTGTAGTTAAAAAATTATGAGCATTCAAAATTATGGAACTAAAAATGGAGGCTTTTACTAAATCGCTCATATCTCAGAAAATACTTGACCAATCAAAAAGATTTATATACCATTCGATCGGTCTTAAAATCGACTACAATATAATGTATAGTATTTGATATTTCTTGTATCATCATTTTTTCATACAAATTTTAAAATTTTATTGTTTACAAAATGAAAATTGTAAACAAATGAAATTTGTCAATTTTCTTTTGCTCAAATCTTTTCAACATTAAAGTCCCCGGCTTTTATACTGTCCCAGTTAACAATTTTAATTCATAATTGAACGATTAAAACATTTAGCTATGTTTACAACAATCGTATTAAAGAGATTTAAGCAAAAGAAAATTGACAAATTTCATTAGTTTACAATTTTCATTTTGTAAACAATAAAATTTTTAAAAATTTGTATGAAAAATGATGATAACAAGAAATATCAAAAAACTATACATTATATTGTAGTCGATTTTAAGACCGATCGAATGGTTAATAAATCTTTTTGATTGGTCAAGTATTTTCTGAGATATGAGCGATTTAGTAAAAGCCTCCATTTTTAGTTCCATAATTTTGAATGCTCATAATTTTTTAACTACAAAAGATAAATGGATTCTGCTTGCGGTTCTTAAAAGTGCTTAAAACAAACTTAATTTACAATGCATAGAAGATTTTTCGTCAATGACAAACTTTCGAGAAAATCACTGCTAAACTTTTGAGTTGAAAAAACCTAATTTTGCTCTAAACTTTGTAGTCAAATAAAAAATACTTAATGAGCATTATTCACAATCAAATGTATCTTAAAAACTGCTTATGGCGCTTAAAAGTATTATACTTTTCACCGTTATAACAAAAGCATTAATAGTTTTTGAAAACGGTTGACATGAACAAAGGCACAAAAAAAAGGAAATTTTTCAGGAAACTTCCCGATATTTCCATTCACACTTTGTTTCTTTTATAATTTGAGCACTTCAAAATAATTTTTCACAGCACAGATAACTTACAATTACTGAAATAAATAATGAACCTTAATTTCGTACACCCAAAAAACACTGAAAATTAAATTTCCTAAAAACAACTCAAAATTTTAAATTTTATTTTCAACTTATTCAAGCGCTTTTATATTTCGATATTGATATAAATAGTATTAATATAAAAGCAAGAATGCAAATGAATGAAGTATAGAGCGTAAAACAGCTTAGATTTAATGAGCAAAAATTAAAAAATTTAATGTACCAAATTAAGGTTCATTGTTTACATTAGTGTACGAAATCAAGGTTCATTCACATTTTAACTAATAACTCAAAATATAAATTTATCTGGCTCTTATTTAAATGTTTAAAAGAAAGAATATTTCAAGATCTTTAATTTGATATCATAATCTTTCGAAATTCGAATTAATGCACAAATAAAGGAGAAATAATTTTTCTTGTCATTGTTGATACGAAAAGTGTTCGGAAATACATTCCTTTATCCTATTTGAATATTTACAGAAAAATTTGCAAATTTAGAATTTTTCGAAATTTTTTTGTTTACATTTTGGTGTGGTAACTTTTTGACTGCCTCAGTAGGCGAATCGAATTTTTCGCTTGAATGTCTCCCCCTTGTTAAAAACTATTTTTTTTTTCAAAAGCGATTTATTACCAAGATTTGAATGCTCCCTTATTCACTATGATTATTTAATTTTTAACGCGTTTTTGGAACAACAATGAAGCTTATATCTTCACTTAGGTTATCTGGCTCACGGCTGGCGAGTGATCTCGAAAATTATAATAGCTAGAGTCTTCCAGTTTTTTGCATTTGATTAATACTATCGAGTTATTGGCGGCAAATATATTTAGAAAGCTGTCACTGATTTCAATAATTAAGAAATTACAAATTATTGTAGTATTCCAAAAATTGAAATAAATTGTTAATACTCGCAATAATTTCATTACTCGAGTTTTCATAATTGGGCAATCGCAAAAAAATCCGGAATTTTTGTTGTTGTAGCTCAATTTTTTGGAAAATATTTTCAATTTCACAAATACACTTCCTGCATCATCAATCAATGTTTATTTCATTTCTTTAATCAATAAGTAATTGTTTTGTGTTTAAACCTTGGCACTAAATGCTTTAATTTGAGTAAAAGCATTGGATAAAACATTCGAAAATGTGTTATTCAAAAGTTACTCATTTAGAAAAGAGCAAAAAAACAAATGTTCATCAAAAAATTGAAAATTTTTATAGGCTTTTCTCATGGTTCTGGTTTTAAGAGTACTAATTGCAAATAAATACCTATATAGAGACTCAAGTTAAAGTACAAACTAAAGAATACAATAAATCTTGAAGTGGTAAACAAAAATTTTCATTGAAAAATATGGCGATTTAAAAATGATTAATTATTGTAATAATTCACTTTCTGTTCATTTAAAGTTCATATATAAGCCGAAAGAGAATCGCCTAAAATTTTATTCAATGAATATTAGAGAATTCAATGACTTATAACTTTCTCATTCTCTGCATTTTTCCTCTTTATTTTGATTTTTCGATTTGAAATTAAAGTTTATTTCAACTTATTTTGGCCAATGACCCTTTACAAAAGCCCTAACTTTCATTTACAGCAAACAGATTTAAGTTTGATGCAGTAGTTTGAGTGAAATTGTGGAATATCAAAAACACATAATTTTTTTTCACGAAAATTATTCGTCAGTAACGCTACTTTTAATCATCATAACTATATTAATTTCTATCCTACGTCATTCCAGTTTAAAGAAATAAGCAAAATAAAAGCGTTACTGACGAATAATTTTTTTTTGCGATTGCCCAATTACATTTCTATATAGAAAAAAAATTTAAACAATATAATCACTTGCTCCCAAATTCAGAATTGACTGCAGATGAAATTGTTCACTATTACTTTAATTTTGATTATTTCATTTTACACTACATTATATATTATAAAATACGAATCTAGAATCGGACATCAATTACAAACTTCCACTATAATTTCATAAACCGAAATTTTACACAAAAGTTTTTAAGTTTCTTATAAATCAGCTTTCTAAGAAGCAAAAAAGTTTTTCTTGCGATTTATATACTTCGCAAGCCAAATTTTCAATATTTTCTATAGGTCGTCGCCAAAAATTGAATTTAGACGGATTAAATCATATTACTTTTTCTTGCTTCTAACTAATGTCTCTAATTATGGTAAATTTTTATTGAAATTGTTTTGGCAAAATTTACATGATGGGATAAAACAAGAAAAAACGGCATTAATTCTAATCATCATTTTTTGCAATGATTTTCACTAATTTCATCACAATAATACTATATGAGTATTTTTAAGACTGATTTACTGTGTTTTATGAAATATTTTTGAAGTTTTATGAGATTTTGTTAAAACATGTTCAAAATTTTCTTTGAAACTTCTATTTAAAACAAATTAATCTTGTTATTTCATACCTAAATGAGTTAAATAACTCCAATCTATTACTTATTGAGAGATTCATGTAGTTTTTAGCGCATTTTTGTATAGAAAATGCAGCTTTTAATTTCACTCTGTTCTGCTCCCGGTGTCCCTCTGAGATCTCGAAAACTATAATAGCTAGCGACTTCCGGTTTTCGCATTAGATTTGTGCTAAAAAGTTAGTGGCGGCAAATAAGTTTTTAAAGCTATCCTTAGTTACACAATTAGGGAAACACGAATTTAAATTTCAATATGGAAAATTAGTTCAGACAAAATCCGCAGAGGGCGCTGTGATCGAAATTTTTTTCAATGGTTCGCGTTTTTTTATTGCGCGCAGTTATACGCGAAATTTAAATTTGATTCGGCCGTTATTTTCAAATCTATAAACTTTGTTTCAAAAACAATTTTATTAATTCTGTAATCACTAACATAACTGATCTGGGCACCAAAAATGCGCTTAAGTCATCTGATCTTGGCTGAGACTTTCACCAATTTTTTTACAATTTTAAACGAAATTTACGAAATGAAGATTTTTGTAAAATGGGCAAAAATGGGCAGCTAATTCTTTTTGGTAATGAAAGTTAAAGGTTTATAGTTTGTTTTGATGTCAGTCAAACAGAGGGCGAAATCGGGCAATTTTTTATCTAAACGATTAAAATTTCGCAAAATTTCGCCATTTTGAAATCAATTTTTTGTATATTTTTCGTTATCAATTTTTCATAATTTTTATATAAAAAGAAAGATCTTTTAAAGAAGTTTCCATTGGTATATATAACATGCATAAGAAAAGATAGAAAGATATTTCTTTTTAAAATTTTTCAAAACCATAGGCTTTTTTGAGCAACTCATTTGCTCAGTTTGGGAAAGTTTTCATTACTAATAGGCTGGTCATAGTGAAAATCTGACTTCATATTTTTAAACTAGAGCTCAAGACCTTTCTAACGTTCTATAATACATAGTATAAATCGATAGCCAATTTTAGAATTAATGCCGTTTTTTCTTGTTTTATCCCATCGTGCATAATCAATTAAATATTTTCAGATTAAATGATTATTTTATTGATTAAACGTTTTTTGATTTAAATTTAAAACTTTAAAAAATTGATAAATTTAAGATAATATTTTAATCATTTCATGGTTTTTAAAGCAACATGCACACCAGAAAAATAAAAATTATAACAAAAAGGAAATATGGAAGTTTTTTGCGTCTCGTAAACATCTTTTCAAATCTTATAAATTCTTTATAAGAGTATCATATGCCCACGAGATAAATGGAATGATTTTAAACCTCTTAGCTTTTCATAGAAATGTCCAAACTCTTTCCGGTTTTTCTCGAATACATCATGATAGTCATAAAATCTGCCATCATTTACTTATCAATTCGATTTTATTTTTTATTTTTATTTTTATTTACATGTATGATTAGATTTCTATTCATCTGAAATTTAGGGCTAATGAGCTAATGTGGTTGATATATGAAGTTTTATGAATTTTAGTTTTAAGTTATTTTCACGACTTTTTTTAAATTAAATTTTTCAATTTAGTAGTTAAATTTATTTCTTATTCATGATCTAGGTCACACGGCAGAAGAAACCAAAACATAGGAATGGTCCCAACACCTGTTGCAACAGCATTCACAGATACAACTTTTAGATGTTCTGATGAAGCTAATTCTAGATTTTTAAAGAAAGATGCTAATGAACAAGCAAGAGCAGTGGCCAAAAGAGAAGGTCAAAGAAGAAGAGCAAAGGCAAGGAGATCTAAGAAAAGAATAGCAGAAGCCAAAAGAAGAGCAGCTGCTAGCAATGATGCTTTAAGTGGAGCTGCTGTTGCTAGTGCAGGTAGCGAGGTCATAAGAAGAGCAAGTGGTGAAGCTGCTGCTGGTGGAGCTAGCGGAGAAAAAGTAGCTGCAAATGTTGGTGAAGCTGTTCATAAGACAATTAGAAAAAGAGATGGTGATTATAACACTTGGTATACAAAAGGTAAAATATAATTGTAATTTGTCAATGTTCAGATATAGTAAAAAAAGAACAAACATATTTAAGTACTATGTATTGAATAAATTTGGCCCAGATAGAAAAAAAATATTCGGCGGACTATATATTTTATTAAATTAATATTATTATGACTTATTTTTCAAGTAAAGTGTAAATATTACAATTAAAAAACTTTTAAAACCCAACGTTTTTCTCGCCAACTAAAAAGAACAAAATAATTTTTTCAGACCGTTTCAAAATCTTCTTGTAAACTGATAAGTAAATGATGACAGATTTTATGACCATATATCCAAAATGAAAAACGTTGGGCGCATAAAACATTACATTTGAAATTTATAAAAATGCTTGATATAATCCCAAGCTATGTTATGAATTTCAAATGTAATGTACATATGCGTCCCCCAACGTCTTTCCGTTTTGGATGCATACATGATAAGTCACTCACAAATCTGTCACCATTTGGCTCATCCAATGTCAAAAGCGAAATTTCTAAGAATCTGCCTGAAAATATTATTTATTCTTTTTAGTCGGCCAGAAAAAGCCGTTGGTTTTTTAAAAGTTTTTTTAATTGTAATCTCTTATGTCAAAGTTAGCTTCCAGCGATATTTCATGTAAAATTGTCGGAAAATAAGGCGTCTTATTGATCACTTCTAATAATGTGTATAATGCACATTAAGTTATCTCTAATTATTTATCAGATTTCCATATATTTCAAAGAATTTCGTTTGTTTACATTTTCATTTTGTAAACAAAGAAATTTTGAAACTATATGGAATTGATGATAATAAGAAATAAAACAATATAATGTTATTTTGTAGCTCTTTTTCTGACAAATCTACGGTGTAAAAAATCTTTGTCGATTTGATCTTGTATTTTTCGCGAGATATGTTTGAGCATTTGAGTAAATTTTTTAGGATGAAATGTGATATTAAGATTCTGCTTACGGTTCTTAAAAGTGCTTTTAAAATACTCAATTTTACAATGTACAGGGAATTTTTGTCATGGAAAAGTTGTTGAGAAAAACACAGGTAAAGTTTTGAGTTGAAAAGCAAAAATTTTTTCATACAATGCGTTGTCTCATAAAATAAACATTGATAAACTCAATATAATTGAAACCAAAAAAAAATCCTAAAAACTGCTCAAAAACCTATATATATGCATTCTTTTCACATTTATCAAATGATCAAATAGATTTCTCATAAATCGCAATTTCCGAAAAGCACTATTAGAGGTATCGATATTTTTTTCAAACTTCCCTGATATAATGCTTCTTAAAAACTGCTGCAAAGGTGGTTATGTTTTTCACTGTAAGTCAAATAAATTTGTATAGACAAACAGTCAGGCGCTCATTTTTTTTAAACTACCCAATATAATTTAATTTAAGCTTAACAAGAATTTTTGCAAATTTAATTTTGTTTTATGTTGTGCAACAACGGTCGGTAAAGTGAAATTAGTTTGTTTTAATTTCTGGAAAAAATTAATAAATCTCTACACTCATTTATCAATCTATAACTTTCATGAAAAAAGTATTTTGAGCAATAAATTTAGTGAAATTAAGTTTAAAAAACATTAATTCAACTGATTAAAAAATGAAACGTTTTCATATGTGAACCAAAAAAAATTTCGCTGAAATAAAATAAGAAAAAAAAAGAAACAAGTTCAAGCAAATTGAGAAAACCATATTTTGCAAATCTGTCCAGACAAAACAACAATTTTAGCCCATTTTCTGTAAGGTATCGTTTAAAGTTGATTGAAAAACTTAAAAAATACTAAATTTAATATGGTAAGAATGACAAGTTTATTTATTTTTTTTTATTTTTCAACTAAAATATCAAAAATATTTTTTGCAAGCTTTTTAATAATCAAATGTTTTCCATTTTTATTTATTTCTGCATTGGAAAATACTTTAACAAAAGAGTTCGGATCCAAATAAATTATATTCAAGAACAATGATCCACCACCATGCAATGAATCAAAATCCTAATTTTCTTCTAACAAAATTCATCAACCATGGGAAAAAGTGTATTAAGTGTATTAGAAGAGGACAAAAAGGAATTAAAAGCTGAAAACAAGAAATTAGAAGATGAAAAAAAGGAATTAGAAGACAAAAAAAAGGAATTGAAAAACAAATTATGTGACTTAAAAGGCCATTACGATGATTTAAAAATATGAGATCAAGGAAATGAAAAGTGATATAAAACATTTGAAGCATCCTTAAATTATGAGAAATTACATTTTATTTTCATTAAATACCGATATTCGATTCGCCTTACTGGAGGCAGTCAAAAAGTTAACACATCCAAATGTTAAACAAATAACTTCAAAACGTAAACAAAAAATTTTAAAATTTTCAAAACAAATTTGTAAATTTGAAAGTTTTAGTCAAATGTAAATTTTTAGAGATTCTTACACAACATTATGAACGTTTCTTGTACTGCTTAAGAATTTTTATTTTCAATAAGGTAAAGGAACGAATTTTCGTACACTTTTGTTTACATTTATCAAAAGTTATTATAAAATCTTATAGAAAACACGTTCACATATCACGGAAATCATTATTAGATTTGTTTTATTAATTTGTAACACACAAATCAATTCATTATAGTTTAAAACAGTGCCTTTTTAAGCGAAATTCAATGAAATAGTTTTAAGCAAACGTATGAAAATAATTTTTCCAATTTTTTTTCCAATTTTTCTGATTTTGTACATTTTTGAATTATCACTTAATTATTGTTTCACAAGTTACTAAATGGATGTACGGGAAGTTTCCTGAAAAATTTCCTTTTTTTTGTGCTTTGTTCATGTCAACCGTATTCAAAAACTATTAATGCTTTTGTTAAACGGTGAAAAGTATAATACTTTTAAGCGCCATAAGCAGTTTTTAAGATACATTTGATTGTGAATAATGCTCATTTAAGTATTTTTTATTTGACTACAAAGTTTTAGAGCAAAATTAGGTTTTTCAACTCAAAAGTTTAGCAGTGATTTTTCTCGAAAGTTTGTCATTGACGAAAAATCTTCTATGCATTGTAAATTAAGTTTGTTTTAAAGCACTTTTAAGAACCGCAAGCAGAATCCATTTATCTTTTGTAGTTAAAAAATTATGAGCATTCAAAATTATGGAACTCAAAAATGGAGGCTTTTACTAAATCGCTCATATCTCGAAAATACTTGACCAATCAAAAAGATTTATATACCATTCGATCGGTCTTAAAATCGACTACAATTAAATGTATAGTATTTTGATATTTCTTGTTATCATCATTTTTCATACAAATTTTAAAAATTTTATTGTTTACAAAATGAAAATTGTAAACAAATGAAATTTGTCAATTTTTCTTTTGCTCAAATCTTTTCAACATTAAAGTCCCCGGCTTTTATACTGTCCACGTTAACAATTTTAATTCATAATTGAACGATTAAAACATTTTAGCTATGTTTACAACAATCGTATTAAAGAGATTTAAGCAAAAGAAAATTGACAAATTTCATTAGTTTACAATTTTCATTTTGTAAACAATAAAATTTTAAAAATTTGTATGAAAAATGATGAATACAAGAAAATATCAAATACTATACATTATATTGTAGTCGATTTTAAGACCGATCGAATGGTAATATAAATCTTTTTGATTGGTCAAGTATTTTCTGAGATATGAGCGATTTAGTAAAAAGCCTCATTTTTAGTTCATAATTTTGAATGCTCATAATTTTTTAACTACAAAAGATAAATGGATTCTGCTTGCGGTTCTTTAAAAGTGCTTAAAAACAACTTAATTTTACAATGCATAGAAGATTTTTCGTCAATGACAAACTTTCGAGAAAATCACTGCTAAACTTTTGAGTTGAAAAAACCTAATTTTGCCTCTAAACTTTGTAGTCAAATAAAAAATACTTAATGAGCATTAATTCACAATCAAATGTATCTTAAAAACTGCTTATGGCGCTTAAAAGTATTATACTTTTCACCGTTTAACAAAAGCATTAATAGTTTTTGAAAACGGTTGACATGAACAAAGGCACAAAAAAAAGGAATATTTTCAGGAAACTTCCCGATTATTTTCATTCACACTTTGTTTCTTTTATAATTTGAGCACTTCAAAATAATTTTTCACAGCACAGATAACTTACAATTACTGAAATAAATATGAACCTTAATTTCGTACACACAAAAAACACTGAAAATTAAATTTCCTAAAAACAACTCAAATTTTAAATTTTATTTTCAACTTATTCAAGCGCTTTATATTTCGATATTGATATAAATAGTATTAATATAAAAGCAAGAATGCAAATGAATGAAGTATAGAGCGTAAAACAGCTTAGATTTAATGAGCAAAAATTAAAAAATTTAATGTACAAATTAAGGTTCATTGTTTACATTAGTGTACGAAATCAAGGTTCATTCACATTTTAACTAATAACTCAAAATATAAATTTACTGGCTCTTATTTAAATGTTAAAAGAAAGAATATTTCAAGATCTTTAATTTGATATCATAATCTTTCGAAATTCGAATTAATGCACAAATAAAGGAGAAATAATTTTTCTTGTCATTGTTGATACGAAAAGTGTTCGGAAATACATTCCTTTATCCTATTTGAATATTTACAGAAAAATTTGCAAATTTAGAAATTTTTCGAAATTTTTTGTTTACATTTTGGTGTGGTAACTTTTTGACTGCCTCAGTAGGCGAATCGAATTTTTCGCTTGAATGTCTCCCCCTTGTTAAAAACTATTTTTTTTTTCAAAAGCGATTTATTACCAAGATTTGAATGCTCCCTTATTCACTATGATTATTTTAATTTTTAACGCGTTTTTGGAACAACAATGAAGCTTATAATCTTCACTTAGGTTATCTGGCTCACGGCTGGCGAGTGATCTCGAAAATTATAATAGCTAGAGTCTTCCAGTTTTTTGCATTTGATTAATACTATCGAGTTATTGGCGGCAAATATATTTAGAAAGCTGTCACTGATTTCAATAATTAAGAAATTACAAATTATTGTAGTATTCCAAAAATTGAAATAAATTGTTAATACTCGCAATAATTTCATTACTCGAGTTTTCATAATTGGGCAATCGCAAAAAAATCCGGAATTTTTGTTGTTGTAGCTCAATTTTTTGGAAAATATTTTCAATTTCACAAATACACTTCCTGCATCATCAATCAATGTTTATTTCATTTCTTTAATCAATAAGTAATTGTTTTGTGTTTAAACCTTGGCACTAAATGCTTTAATTTGAGTAAAAGCATTGGATAAAACATTCGAAAATGTGTTATTCAAAAGTTACTCATTTAGAAAAGAGCAAAAAAACAAATGTTCATCAAAAAATTGAAATTTTTTATAGGCTTTTCTCATGGTTCTGGTTTTAAGAGTACTAATTGCAAATAAATACCTATATAGAGACTCAAGTTAAAGTACAAACTAAAGAATACAATAAATCTTGAAGTGGTAAACAAAAATTTTCATTGAAAAATATGGCGATTTAAAAATGATTAATATTATTGTAATAATTCACTTTCTGTTCATTTAAAGTTCATATATAAAGCCGAAAGAGAATCGCCTAAAATTTTATTCAATGAATATTAGAGAATTCAATGACTTATAACTTTCTCATTCTCTGCATTTTTTCCTCTTTATTTTGATTTTTCGATTTGAAATTAAAGTTTATTTCAACTTATTTTGGCCAATGACCCTTTACAAAAGCCCTAACTTTCATTTACAGCAAAACAGATTTAAGTTTGATGCAGTAGTTTGAGTGAAATTGTGGAATATCAAAAACACATAATTTTTTTTCACGAAAATTATTCGTCAGTAACGCTACTTTTAATCATCATAACTATATTAATTTCTATCCTACGTCATTCCAGTTTAAAGAAATAAGCAAAATAAAAGCGTTACTGACGAATATTTTTTTTTGCGATTGCCCAATTACATTTCTATAAAGAAAAAAAATTTAAACAATATAATCACTTGCTCCCAAATTCAGAATTGACTGCAGATGAAATTGTTCACTATTACTTTAATTTGATTATTTCATTTTACACTACATTTATATATTATAAAAACGAATCTAGAATCGGACATCAATTACAAACTTCCACTATAATTTCATAAACCGAAATTTTACACAAAAGTTTTTAAGTTTCTTATAAATCAGCTTTCTAAGAAGCAAAAAAGTTTTTTTCTTGCGATTTATATACTTCGCAAGCCAAATTTTCAATATTTTCTATAGGTCGTCGCCAAAAATTGAATTTAGACGGATTAAATCATATTACTTTTTCTGGCTTCTAACTAATGTCTCTAATTATGGTAAATTTTATTGAAATTGTTTTGGCAAAATTTACATGATGGGATAAACAAGAAAAAACGGCATTAATTCTAATCATCATTTTTTGCAATGATTTTCACTAATTTCATCACAATAATACTATATGAGTATTTTTAAGAAGCTGAATGGACTCATATAAGAAATTCTAGTAAATCACTTTGTGAAATTTATATTTGGGTGAGTGCAATCACTAACGATCAAGAGTACAATTGTATTGTCGAACTCCCTATATCCAGCATCTTGATTAAATTGTAATTTTATGACTTCGTAATTGATCTCGACATACACTTGATATTAATTTACTAACATATCTTTTGTCAAACTAACACATCTCTTACAAACAACTCGTACTTTATTCAATTCTTAACAATGATGTCTCGCTCCTCTTACATGCTCCTTTGCCTTGTTAATCCTATACAATATATAAAATATAACGATGTTGATATTAAAATCTTCTAATTTACTTCTTAATTCAAAGAGATTATATATAATATAATGTATAAAAATGATAATATAAATTCATATATCAAGCATGTTTATGAATTTCAAATGTAATGTAATATGCGCCCAACGTTTTCCGTTTTGGATGCATAATGATAGTCATAAAATCTGTCACCATTTGCTTATCAATTCAAAAGGAAATTCTAAGATCGCCTGAAAAATTATTTTATTCTTTTTAGTCGGCCAGAAAAACGTTGGTTTTTAAAAGTTTTTTTAATTGTAATATTATTTTCTTCTTTTTAGTTATCCATGTATGATTAAAATTTTTCTATCAAATGTTTTACATTCTTTATTATAAATAAAATCACCTAAACTACTTTAATAAAACAATTTTCTTTTATATAATTTAAAATTTAATACAATACTATATACCATCCCTTCTTGGTTTCCAAAGAAATTTCTTTGGAGTTCCAGACCTAGCCACGAGGAGGCGAAGGTTAGGCAATTTGAATATGAGAGGCTATGTAAGACGCGTCATATTCTTATAGGTCCAAGACGTGGACAAACATATAGGACAAACACAAACACAGACAAGGACAAAGGTTAAACACATAATAGGGAGGGAGAAAGGAATAAAAAGGAAGAAGGAAAATGGGATAGGGGATATGGAAAGACAATAAAGATGCAATAAATTAAGAGAGATGATGCCTGCTTATGGTGCACGGTACATTTGATATTGTCGCATTCTTTCCATCTCCTTAATTGCATCTTCATTGCAAGGAGTCTTTCCTGTGAGCTTACTGCAATCTAATTCATCGATTCGTAGGCCATCTAATGATCTTACTCGGCTTAATGCGACATAAGCCTGGCCTTTCGTAAATAGCTCACTACCAAGATGAACGACGGCATAATCAACAGTACAGCCTTGCATTTCATGAGCTGTGCAGGCCCAGCATAAAATTAAAGGCAACATTCGTCGTTCAATTGTTCCGTAATTACGGAGAGCAGGAAATTGTACAGATCTTGGCTGTATCAAATGTATGCCATCTCTGCCAAAGTCAACGCGAACAGATGGAATATCGGTATCATACATCTGATCACGACGGAAATATGGCCAAATTATTTCACTAACTGTACCGATTGCACCATTTACAAGACCAGTTTCCACATTAATGTTGGATCTGAGCATAACTTTAGCTCCAACAAATAAGACCAATTCCTTTGGCAATGCTCCCGTTTTATTGATATCAGTAGATACAATAGTATTGATATCTACATTGGTAGCATTTCTGGTTGGATTTATAAGAGTATCGTCGGCTTTTATCGTATACATTTGTACTCTTAGATGTCGATAATACTCAAGCACAGCTTCATTATGTGCTGCTACCATGGCCTTCTTTGGATAAATGCGAATTGCTTTATGAAGAGCAAATTCGCCAACTTGATCTTCTTCGGTCATTATCTTTGACATTAAAATTTGAAAATGTTGAGCAGTAAGTTCGCCAACTCGGAGTGCATTTAGAAGATCAACAAATGTTGTATCTCCTTGTTGTCTCATATTTTCGGTTAATTCAACTAAACCGAAGAGTCTCCATAAATGAGTGGCAGGAAGAAAACGTAATGGCTGGTCAAATATCGGAGTCATTTTTACTGGTGGTAATTGTAATAAATCTCCAAACACAATCACATTTAGTCCTCCGAATGGCTCGTCTTCTTTCTTTTTCAATTGTCGCAGTCGTGAATCAACTTGACAGAATGTCTCATAGCCTATCATTGATACTTCATCAAAAAAGACCCATTCAATGTCTTTCCATTGATTTCTCATCACTTTCAAGTAATTTCCTGTTAAAGGATGAAGTGGACCAGTAACAGTTCCATCAACTTGAATTGGAAGTCTAAGCAAGGCATGTAATGTTTGGCCACCGACTAATCGAGCAGCAACGCCAGTTGGAGCACCAACTTTTACTGCTTGCCTTCCATAACATCTGTTAATTTGATTTTTAAGTGCATTGAATGTAAATGTTTTGCCTACACCTGCGCCACCAGTCACAAAGAGTTTTAAGCGTTCATTACTACCAGCCATTTGCTGCTGAATACTGCGAGTAACTAAATTAAATAAATCTCGCTGTTGGACATTCAATGCATTTCGAACAGTTTCGAACTGTTCATCAGTCATTAGTTGCTCTGGTACTGCTTCTTCTTCTAATTCTGCTTGTACAACGTCTTCTGGATTATCAAGCAAATTAAATGCATGTGCTTGAGTAAATGCAATCTCAAGCTGTCTATCACGTTCACGGAAAGTTTCCATGAACGCACTTCTTTCTTTTAATGTTTCTTCGCAAGCAAGAAATGCTTCGCGAGCAGATAATTCGCCAAGAAGCTCGTTTTCATCATAATATGGCTTATATTGAAGAAGCAAACTATAAAAATAGTTTTCTGGATCAGAGTTCATCATAAAATAAGGAACACGTACAATTGCTGGAATCTTTCTTACTGCCATTCTCTTCTTATCAGTAAGAGTTTTATATTTCTTTCTGCCAGATTGTTCTTCTTCAATAGCATCGACATTTTCTTCAACTTCATCATTCTTTTTATAATCTACTTCAAATCGCATTGCAAATTCAAGTAAGCACATATTTGGAAAGTCAAAATCTGGATGCTCACGTGGACGCTTTTCATATCTTTCGAATATATTGCTGCACATGCCAACAGCTTCATTTCCCTCAAATTTGAGAACGTAATATCGTTGCTCAGGTTTTCTTGTGTTAAGAAATACAGTTGATCGTGAGCTTCCACGAAGAGGAAGATGGCATAAGCGATATGCACATTCTGCTGCAGAGACTTCTCGCTCTTTTAATATACGCATGCAAATTTTGAAGAGTTTTCTTGAAATATTTGTTTCTTCTAGACGAATTTTTCTGATAGCTGCAGCAATACTACCAGTTAAATCTGTTGGTTCAGATTTTGCAACATATTTCGCGATATAATGCGCAATAGCTTCATTATTTCCACATGGCTGAATATCCATGTTTGCATTCCAGAGTTTAAGAATCTCTGGATTGTAATTGTTAATATATGTTTCGTTGCTATTGCGTTTAAGTGTACAGAAACGACCACCATTGCGAATAAATTCATCAGAACTTGGTTGAACAATACGAGTTTGTTGAGATGGCTGACGAGGAAATGCGAATCGGCAATTCTGAGAGTTATTCTTGTGANATGTATGTGTATGTTGATGTCTTTGATTTTTCTTCACAAGATTGTGTAGCTCTGGATTTTCTTGTTCAGAAGGATAGTGGCATGAGACAACTTGATCGATTAATTCTATTCCTTCTGGTGTTTCAAAAGATGGAGGATTTTCGATCCACACAACAAGGTGAAGATGTGGACTTCCTCTCTTTTGAAATTCAATACGCCACCAATAGTCAATAACTTTTCCACCAAGAACTCTAGCATTTTTCTTTATGTATTTTATGAATGCTTTCACTCGTCGAGAAAAGTGACGACTAAGAACGACAGGATATATTGCAATTAGTCGTTGAACTTCGTCAATACTTATTTGGCTAGGATCTTCATCAGGACGACCGTCAGCAATCAATAATGCTTTTATCATATCATGCCAATGTAAATCATTGCAGCTAAGTGTAATAAACCACGTTGGAGGGCCAATATTTCGTATCATTGCAGTCAGCTCATTAAAGGCTGTTCTCCAATAAGCTGCTGATCCTCTAAGTGATCGCATGTGTAAATGGAGGTCTTCGACTGCTCCATCTCTGCCTCGAACTTTCTTTCCACATGCATTAATTGTGGATTGTATTCGATGATATTCATACATCGAAAGAGCGTAAAATAGGTATTCAACACTTTGGAATCGTGAATCGATTCCAATGATACGCTGTTGATAGTAATCTAAAACTGTGATATTAACATCACGTGTTTCTTTCAATCCATTAATTCCATATGGAAAGAGATGGAACCATGCATATTCTTCTGCCTTCTTTTCATGGTTGACATTGACAATGTTATCATTTGTCTTTCGTACTATTTCATTAATGTTCTCATTTTCAATGAGGACATCTTCAACATCAGGCAGATCGAAATCAATGGGTGCCATTAATGATGTTTGCACAGGAAGGTGTTGTTCATTTTGTTCATCATTAGTTTCGTGAACAATGGGAGTAGTTTCTACTTCCCGCAAAGCTTGAGCACGAGCAGTATTTCGTTCAATTGCATCGACTTTATGAGTTACGTCAATGTAATTTATTATGAATGGAACGTTTCGTGATGGTAATGCACGACGGACGATACGATGAAATTCTTCAATAGTATCGCATTCAATGATGCAAGCTTTGCCATTTGCTGCAGAGGCACCTGCTGGACCACACGAATGTGAATCAGTAAAATAGTACTTGTCGTCATAATGCATGAGACCAAGTGACTTTGATTCACATACAAAAACACCAGCATTATGTTCAATGAATAACATTCTAATGGCATTTAATAAAGTGTGACCAATAACACCATCATTGATGTTATCTTGTAAACTGCCAGTGCATACCCATGCATCATCATATTCGAGAGCAAATACATTATCATACATGATAAAGTCATGTTTGATGATATCAAGATTCCTAATTGACAAGTATCCGCTTTCATCAATTGGGAAAGCTTGCGCATTATATCTTGTCTTATAATGAATATCCGCAAACATACCATCTCCTTCAGTCATATTCTGATCAAGAATACTTTTAGTCCATCGACTTGGAGGAAAAATTGTTGCTCGAACTATATTCGCAAGGACCATTGCGAAACATTGAGTTCCACCGAATTCAGGAAAGACATTTAAATTTCCTTGATGCCAAGAAGCTCGCAAAATTCAAGATACATTCTTCCTTTTATCAATAGATACATATGCACTTCGTGTTGATGGTGCAGCATTAGATTCATTAACAGTATTTTGCTGTTGATTTGTTTCTGCTGGAATAACACGAATAATGTCTTGTGTCTCCAAGCGAGCAGAATTATTTACAGTAACGTCATGATACAATGGATTGTTAGCAATTAGCCAACGAAGTGCAGCATAAACACGCTCACGTGAAATTCTATATTCTCTTGAACTGTTCAAGTTTTCAAGAGTTTCAGTGATTACAACTAATCCTGTATCATCACTTGAACGTGGAAGAATGTTTTGCAATTTATCAGTAACCTCGAATATGTCGAGGGCAAACAATGTGGCTTGACCTTTGAAGCCATATTGACCAAAACGACCATCAAACTTGATCACATTTACATAAGGAATGATACGCATTAAGAGTCGACGTTCTACTTTAGTTAGAGCTTTTATTTCATCAGGAATGTCACCTGGTCGCATATTATTCCAATAAGCTTTGGAAGGACACTGAGTTTTGCTACTTTTCAAATGTGTATGACAACGATGGCATACGATAATTATATCTTTTTCGGTAAGTTCTTGAGGCAAATATGACTTTGATGTAACATTTTGATAATTTGCTACTTGGTCAGGGTAGCATTTCTTTTCACAGATATCACAATTTCTATCGCAAAAGGTATTGATCGTTTTGTTAAATTCTTCTGTATTTGCCTTACGTTGAGCATATTCAATTCGAAGACGTTGAAGTCTTGCTTCATGCTCTTCAGGAGTTTCATTTAATCTTAAACGTTCATGTCTCAATCGGTCTTGTTCAAGCCAAGAGATGTATTCTTCAACAGTTTCTTCTGCTCGAAGCTCTTCATGTCTCAATCGGTCTCTTTCAAGCCGAGAGATATATTCTTCAACAGTTTCATTTGCTCGTGTCTGAGCAATACGAGTTCTAACTTGTTCAAGTCGAGAGAAGTGCTGTTCAGGAGTCTCAATCGATCTTGCATGTTCATGTCTCAATCGGTCTTGTTCAAGCCGAGAGATTCTTTCTTCAAGAGTTTCATTTGCTCTTAACTTATTTACACGTTCTCGTACTCTTATGCGCTCAGCGTTGCGCTCTTCTTCTGACGCTTCAATATGGCGTTTTCGACACTTTTCTAATCTAATCAACTTACCTTCTTCCGATTCCTGGGAGAGCTTCTCCTGTCGCTTCCGCTTCTCCTTTTCTAAGCGCCGTTTGCGCTGTGTAACTGTTTCTTTATTAACCATAATTGAAACTCTGAAACAAAACAATTAATTAATATTATACATATGATAATTTGATTAATAAATTAGTAGTATTAACATCAGTAATAATATAGATCAGTTAGTATGCCAGACTAGTGACGAGTACGAGCTTTGTTGGAACTTTGATATAGATCAATGAGTAAGATTCATGACTTTTATGAAAATTTCATCCTTATCTATTCTTTCTTTGACACTTCTTTTCTTTCTTTCTTTTCACTTTCTTTTTCTTTCTTTTCACTTTCTTTTTCTTTCTTTCTTTTCTTCACTTTTCTTTCTTTCTTTTCTTTAACACTTCAATCCCTATCACTTAACTTCTCAATATAATCACTTTAAACACTTCTTATCACTCTATTACTTTTTTAATTAATAATTTTTTATAAAATTTAATTTCTATTTTCAAAACAAATTTTTTGAACTGAAAAATGTGCTTTTTGTTGCGCAACACTTAGCTTGGACACGCACGACAAATCAACGGAAAGCGATCACATATAAAATTTAATTTCGAAAATATTCTTTCAAATATAGCTCAAGTCATGATAAAATGTATATAAGAATGCATTGTCATCGGGTTCTGAGCTGTATGTAAAGTTTCAAAAGTCTAGCTAGTCGGAAAGTGGGTGAAAATTAAGTTACAAAGTTCACGGAGCAGATCAGGTGC
>CM031379.1:36689278-36741700 GCA_018290095.1 Polypedilum vanderplanki
TATTATATTAACTGATCTATAACAATGTGCGAGCGAAGCTCGTACTAGTCACTGTTCTATTATATTAACTGATCTATAACAATGTGCAAGCGAAGCTCGTACTGGTCACTGATCTATTATATTAACTGATCTATAACAATGTGCGAGCGAAGCTCGTACTGGTCACTGATCTATAATAAAGTGCAAGCGAAGCTCGTACGAGTCACTGATCTACCATGCTCATTGATTGAAACCAAAGTACTAGTGAAATGGAACATTAATTCAAAAATTAGACTTTTTAGATGTATAGAAATTATATCATACATGTAAAACTAAAAAGAAGAAAATAATATTAAATTTTATTATAAAATTTTTTTAATTTTTTATTAAATATTACACAGAAATTCATGTCATCTTTTATCAAAATAGTGACATTAATAATGATATTTTTATTCTTCATAAAAATAACGACATTTTTACTAATAAATGGAAAAATATTTAAGTAATTAAATTTTTGATTTTAAAAGTGACATAAAAATTGTAAACGAGTCATTGATCTGCCACCCTAACTGAAATTTGAAATATCATTGAGCTTTGAAATGTTTGAAGGTTGTATAAATTCAAAAACGAGTAAAACTTGAAAAAAAAAAGATATTAATTTATGTTATGAAAATAAAGCTTCTAATTGTCACTTAAAAATTACGATTTATGATCATAGTTTAAAGTAAATTCAGAAATATTTAATTTCTATAAATGTAATAACCGTGGCGCCGAAGTATTTTTGAAAAACTTGAAAAGTTTTTCTTGAGCAGCAACGCACAGCGTTCTGTTGCGCTCACTGATCTGCACCGTGGACTTTTGCTTGTGTTGGCTTATGAAAGTAAAAATCTTGATGCCATCATATTATAGACGTCAAAACCTTTCCAACAAGCTTTAAAACATCTCTCTACGACTTACCATTCCAAGTTATAACTGTTACATACAGCCAGCCATCGTGAAGTTAATAGTGTAATTTTTTTGCATAAATGCGCTAAATATTGTAACTGTTACCAAAAGTATTATTGATACGGAAATATATTTCTTCCTCTTCCTCCTCTATCTTGTTTTGTTCTATGAAGAAAAAAAATTTAAATATAATATAAAATAAAATATAAATTTCTTATACCTTAAGCTCGTTTTTAAAGTTTGTTTATAAGTCTTTAATTTCTCGACCTCTTCTTTTAATTTTTTATTTTTATCTTCTTGTTCCTTACAATCGGTATCTAAGTCATATAATCTTTTTTTTAACTTCTCCTTTTCATATTTTAACTCCTTGTTTTTAACTTGAAGTTCCTTTTTGTCCTCTTCTAATACACTTGATTTTGTTGAGAGAAATTAGGATTTTGATTCATTGATGGTGGTGGATCATTCGTCTTGAATATAATTATTTGGATCCGAACTCTTTTGTAAAGTATTTTCAATGCAGAAATAAATAAAAATGGAAAACATTTGATTATTAAAAAGCTTGCAAAAATATTTTTTGATATTTTGAGTTGAAAATAAAAAAAATAAATAAACTGTCATTCTTACCATATTAAATTTAGTATTTTTTAAGTTTTTCAATCAACTTTAAACGTATACCTTACAGAAAATGGGCTAAAATTGTTGTTTGTCTGACAGATTTGCAAAATATGGTTTTCTCAATTTGCTGAATTGTTTCTTTTTTTTTCTTATTTATTTCAGCGAAATTTTTTTTGGTTACATATGAAAACGTTTCATTTTTTAATCAGTTGAATTAATTGTTTTAAACTTAATTTCACTAAATTTATTGCTCAAAATACTTTTTTCATGAAAAGTTATGATTGATAAATGATGTAGAATTTATTAATTTTTCCAGAAATTAACAAACTAATTTCACTTTACCGACCGTTGTTGCACAACATAAACCAAAATTAAATTTGCAAAAATTCTTTGTTAACTTAAATTAAATATATTGGGTAGTTTAAAAAAATGAGCGCCTTGACTGTTGTCTTATACAAATTATTGACTTACAGTGAAAAACATAACACCTTTTGAGCAGTTTTTAAAGAAGCATATATCAGGAAGTTTGAAAAAATTGATACCTCTAATAGTGTTTTCGGAAAATTGCGATTATGAGAAATCTATTTGATCATTTGATAAATGGTGAAAAGAATGATATATATAGTGTTTTGAAGCAGTTTTTAGGATTTTTTTGGTTTCAATTATATTGATTTATCAATTTTTTTTATGAGAAAGATTGTATGAAAAATTTTGCTTTTTCAACTCAAAACTTTACCTGTGTTTTTTCTCAAAACTTTTCCACTGACAAAAATTCCCTTGTACATTGTAAATTGAGTATTTTAAAAGCACTTTTAAGAACCGTAAGCAGAATTAATATCACATTTCATCCTAAAAAATTTACTAAAATGCTCATATCTCGAAAATAAATCTCATATCTCGGAAAATACAAGATCAATCGAAAAGATTTTTACACCGTCAGATTTGTCATAAAAAGAGCTACAAAATAACATATAGGGTAAAGGAATCTAACTTTGACCTATTCATAACCTTGACCTATTTTGTATTCCTATCAAAATCACTATATGAATTCAAACGATGCACCAAATATGATTAGTTTTAACTTTATATTGTGTTTTAAGAAAGAGTTGAAGCGCTTTTGTGTGTATTTATCGTGATATTTCCATTTTTCCTTTTCACAAAAATTTCTTTGAAATTTACACTTTTTTATTGTTTCTATTTTCACCTAAAATAATTGATTTTACGATTCTCCTGAGCGGGGGTGATGCGTTGACCGAACGGAAAATTCCGCGGAAATTTCCACGGAAAAACGTACGTAAATTCCACGGAATTTCCGCGGAAATTTCCAGAAATTCCACAGAATTTCTTGCAAGTTTGACGTACGTAAATTTCGGAAATTTCCGCGGAATTGTTGTGGAAATTTATGCAACATTTCCATGGAAATTTCCACAACAATTCCACGGAAATAATATAAAAAATTCTTACATGTCTTAAAGTTTCGTTTTTTAAATTCCAAAGTAATTTTTATTATAAAAATGGACTTTTTTGAAATCACATTTAAACGTCCATATCTTCTATTTCTAGTTCTAATATTTATTTATTTTTGGAATCAAGTAGGGTAAAGGCATATAATTATCGACCTATTTGAGAAATATTTAGTTTGGGTTGCAATTTCTCACTTATTAATTGTTCGATTTTATTCCTGATCAAATATTTGTATGTAGTTTATCATGTTCTTTCATTTAAAACACTGTATAAACGTCTGCAGTTAGTAATTAATTCACAATTTCGATTCAAATACGGCATATAATTATCGACCTATGAAATCTAATTATCGATCTATTGGAATTTAATTATCGACCTAAATTCTTTTTTGCACTAATTTTCAATAAACACTTCACTGTTTTCCACTTCTCTCTTTCTTTTTACATTTCCACTATTTAACTTTATTCACTAATGATTATTTTAATTGCTATAGAGAAGAATGTAAACAAATAAGTCGATAATTAGATTCTTTTGTATGTCGATAATTGTATCACTGCATATTTTGCTTTATCTAGCTTTCTAAACGGTGCTAAATAGTCGCAAGTGATACTAAATATAATAGTTTTGAGTGTTTGAATTATGTGTAAAAAGAGATAATGACAAAAAATAAAGCATAAAAGTGTTTATTAGTTGAATTCATTTTCACCTGACCTATTTTTGCCAAAAAATTTTAAAATCATGAAAATCGAGATTTTCTTTAAACTCCAAGTAATAGAAAGAATATTGTGTGTTATAAAGTGTTCAAAATGGATTTGCAATGATTTAAAGTCATTTGTTGAGTGATTATAGTGAGTTATATTGAGAAATCATCAAATTTCTAAATAGGTCGATAATTATATGCCTTTATGCTATTTTGAAAATCACCATTTTTTGATTTTTTTGTTCATAACTTTTTAATTATCGGGAATTTAAGTTTGAAACCGGACACTTTTTATGACTTCATTCAAACCAACCGTTCTCTAAAATTACAAAAGCTTTTGATAAACGGCGAAAGACATATTATTTAGAATCGCATTGAGCAGTTTTTAAGCATAATTTAGTTTTTATTTTGGTTAAATATTTTTAATTCGGCCTCAAAGTTTTTTCAAAAATTAACTTTTTGGACAAAAATGTTCAAAAATTATTTTCTTAAATATTTTCCATTAACGAAAAGTCGCTTGAGCATTGTAAAATAAGTTCCTATCGAGTACTTTAAAGAACCGAAAGCAAATTCATTTATCTTTTGTAATTAACAAGTTATAAGCGTTCAAAAATATCGACTTATAAATGGCGACTTTTTTTAAAATGATCATATCTCGAAAAATACCCAACTGATCAAAATGATTTATACACCATTCGATCCGTCATAAAATTAGCTACAAAATACAATACAGAGAGAATTTTTTCAAGAAATCATCAATTTCCATACAATTTTCAAAAATTCTTTTGTTTACATCATGATAAAATGTAAACAAAAGAATTTCGTTAATTTTCTTTCGCCACAATCTCCTCAGTAACATGGTCCAGAACTTTTATACTACTCCAGTTAAGTGTAATAAGCTATTCAAGCGTTTTAAGCGGCTGATTTAGTTTAAAACCATGTTATAAAAGATATGAGCGAAAGAAAATTGACAAAATTCTTTTGTTTACATTTTATCATGATGTAAACAAAAGAATTTTTGAAAAATTGTATGGAAATTGATGATTTCTTGAAAAAATTCTCTCTGTATTGTATTTTGTAGCTAATTTTATGACGGATCGAATGGTGTATAAATCATTTTGATCAGTTGAGTATTTTTCGAGATATGATCATTTTAAAAAAAGTCGCCATTTATAAGTCGATATTTTTGAACGCTTATAACTTGTTAATTACAAAAGATAAATGAATTCTGCTTTCGGTTCTTTAAAGTACTCGATAGGAACTTAATTTACAATGCTCAAGCGATTTTTCGTTAATGGAAATGTTTTAAGAAAATAATTTTTGAACATTTTTGTCCAAAAAGTTAATTTTTGAATATAACTTTGAGGTCGAATTAAAAAAATATTTAACCAAAATAAATAAAAACTTAATTATGCTTAAAAACTGCTCAATGCGATTCTAAATAATATGTCTTTCGCCGTTTATCAAAAGCTTTTGTAATTTTAGAGAACGGTTGGTTTGAATGAAGTTATAAAAAGTGTCCGGTTTCAAACTTAAATTCCCGATATTTAAGTAATCCTTATAAAACTTCGCATGATTATGAAACTAAATGGCACTAAGAATTGTTTGAAGTTTCAGATTTTTTAAGGTTTTCGTTTTTCGAAATCTCTAACTCTAAGAAACTGCATGATCATGTTTTTCTTTCTTTACTCAATTTCTCTAAAACAATTTATGAAAACTTTTTGAAATAAAAAGAACCTTTAAATATGAGTATAAGCGTTATTTCACATCAAAAGTTTGGTGATTGCACACTGATATTTTTCGATAAAAATTGTTCACTTTTAATTTTGTTTAAATTTTGCTTTGAATTTTCAAATCAAGATTTCTCACTTAATACTTATCCAATCTTAGACATATTTATACCAAAAGAAAGCTTGTAAAACGTATATATTTTATGATAAGATCAGTTTGATTTATGATTCAATTTTTTCAAATGTTTTGATTTGTAACAAAAATTTGTCTGGAAATATGGATATTTTGTAAAAATTTAATTGAAAAATAAATCGCTTGGAAGTCAAATGCTCGCGTTAAGGCTAACAAAGAACAAAGTATTAATAAAGAACTAATATTTTAAATAGGTTTTAAGTGCACCATAGTGCATAGAAAACGAACTCAAGGTTTTAAAAAGTCGATAATTTGAAAATGGCAAAACAAATTTAAGTTGTAAAGATTTTGTTATATTATTTTAAGAGTTTTCTATGGAAATTTCCGTGGAATTTCTGTAGAATTTTCTGTGGAATTTCCGTGGAATTTTCTGTAGAATATTCCATCGAATTCCGTGGAAATTTCGGAAAACTTTGAATTAACTTGATAAAACTTTTAAGTAATTCCGCGGAAATTTCCATGGAAATGTTGCATAAACTTCACAAACAATTCCGTGAAATTTTCCGAAATTTACGTACGTCAAACTTGCAAGAAATTCTGTGGAATTTCTGGAAATTTCCGCGGAAATTCCGTGGAATTTACGTACGTTTCTCCGTGGAAATTTCCGTTCGGTCAGTGCTACAGAATCTTTAAAGTTAGGTACATATATCTTTGTATATGTTGTGTTTTAACACATGTAAAAATTTTTTGCTCAAAAATCTTATTGATTCTAATAATTTCAATCATTTTCTATAATTTAAGCTAAATTTGAAATTTTTCCAATCAATATAGTATGCTATTTTATCATTTAAAGTTAGGTACATATATCTTTGTGTGAATTTCTGCAACAAAGTGCAGAAAGAACCAGCCTTGAGATAATAATAAATAGTAGCCTATTTTAATTGATGTCTTGAACACGTGTAACACTTTTCAACAATTTTATAAAAATCACTAATATTTTCTATATTTTTACTCAGCATATGACGATTTATTATAAAACAATTGATTTTTCACATTATACAAATGTTGATTTATTATAATTAAATTATAAAAGTGTTTTGTTGTGTTTTATTGTGTTTTATTGTGTTTTTCAATCACTGGCGATCTGCTCTAATGGACAGTTCCCTCAAGACTAACTATTTCGTATTAACTCGGTTTCCAAGATGATATAAATTTTTTATAGGAAATTTAAATTGAAATTTTTACGTTAAATTCACTAACATTTTAAAATATAATATTTCAGGAAAGATTCTGAAAGAATCTCACACTCTCAACAAACGGAAAGATTTTGTATATTATACAATACAAATTAAAATGATAACTAAGAACACTAACTCAACAAATTAAAATTTCACAAATTAAAATGAATTCAAAACCTATAAAAATTACTTTAACTTTCAAAAATTAAAAACCTCCGCTATAATTAAGACATCGGTGCATAATATATTCCATTGCGATAAAATCCAGCGCGTCGATTATTTCCTCTAGAATTATGTTCTCCTCGTCTGCTTGCAAAATGTCCACGTCGTCTTCCATTGTCCACGTAGTCACTGCGATACCAAGAACCCTTTTTAGGTACAGTTCGTCTCTTTTCTTCTTTAATAGTGGCTAAAATGCAGTTTCCTGGCCCATCGAAATTTCACTTCCAAAACATGTTTTTTAAGTTAATTTTGGGTCGCTGATTACAAATCTGCAAGAATTTAGACGATCCAACATTGCTGTGAAAAGTTATGAACATTTTAAAATTGGCTTTTTTGTTTACATTTTTGAAAAAAATTTTACTGTTATTTACAAAACAAAAAAAAATTTACAATATTCATTTATTTACAATTTTGACTGTTTATTTACTGTAGTGAAGGTTGATCAACCGGAACGGCCAAGCCACCGAAAATGTAACCTGTTGTATTTCATCTGTTTTAAAATAAAAAAAAGCGTTGAGAATCATTTTTTATTTACTGCTGCTGTTTAATAATGCACGCGCTACTATATATACTGACGTTCTACTATATATACTGACGCGCTACTATATTTACTGTCGCGATTCTATATTTACTGACGCGATTCTATATTTACTGACGCGATTCTATATTTACTGACGCGCTACTATATTTACTGACGCGATTCTACATTTACTGACGCGATTCTATATTTACTGTCGCGATTCTATATTTACTGACGCGATTCTATATTTACTGACGCGCTACTATATTTACTGACGCGATTCTATATTTACTGACGCGATTCTATATTTACTGACGCGCTACTATATTTACTGACGCTATTCTATAATTACTGACACGATTCTTTATTTACTGACGCGATTCTATATATACTGACGCTGGTATACTCCGTTTTATGTTGATTTATTCGTTTTTTAAAATTTTTGAATTAACGGTAAAAAAATTTTTGAAAAAAAAAATGTAAACAAAATCAAAAAAATGTAAACAAAAAATTCAATTTTAAAATGGTCATAACTTTTGATCGAAGCAAGAGCGCCAAAAAATTCTTGCAGATTCGTGATCAGCGACCCAAAATTAGCTTAAAAAACATGTTTTAGAAGTGAAATTTCGATGGGCCAGGAAACTGCAATTTTACCTTAATAGTTTTGTAGGAATTATTTTCCAATGCCAATTTCAGTTCTTCATCATTTTTGATATTCAACCCACAAATAGAAGCCAATTGTTCAGGACTAATTTTTCCTTCTTTTACTTTCTTATGTAAGAAATAAGTATCTGATTCTGGTTTGCTATTATAAATTTCAGTTGTGTGATGAGAAACATTAGCAATGAATTCAGGTGAAGTATTGAACAAATTGGCTAGATTACGAAATTTGATATCTCTCTTTCTTTCAATTATGAGATCTTTTTCAGTTTTTGAAGAGGCTAAAAGCCTACCAGCTTTATCAGAATAGAATCCAACTAAAAATGTTCGGTATTCATCTTCCATTTTAGAATCGACTATAAAATATCTTAAATCGTCTTTTACTAAATTATGAACGTGTTTTAAAGCATCATCAGATTTTAAAAATCTATGGCTGATCCAAACAGTGTTTCTAGCATCTTTATAATTACCTTCATTCTTTTCCCAATAAACATCACCATGATCAGTCAAAATATGACTAGTAACTTTTATGCTATTATGTTCCCATCTTTGATAAAAAACAGAATTTATATCTCCGTCCTCAAAGGCATTAATAAATTCATTACACCATTCAAATGAACCTAATAAAATCAATCTTCCAGATTCGTCACCTTTAGCTTGGTGATAATAAAAACTTCCAAAACCTTTAGAAGACCAAACATTCAATGGAGATACAGCAGAATTTATTTGCTCTAAGAGTAATTCAAGTGTTAAAGACGAATCAAAATTATTAATCTCGATAGAGGTTAACTGTATATAACCCAAATCTACGGCTATTTGATATATATAATTGGTAAGATTACACTTTCCTGGCCCAGTGAAATTCGACTTCCAAAACATGTTTTTTTAGTTAATATTGGGTCGCTGATCACGAATCTGCAAGAATTTTGTGGCGCTCTCGCTTCTATCAAAAGTTATGGCCATTTCCAATTTCACTTTTTTGTTTACATTTTTCTTGTTTTTGTTTACACTTTTTGTTCACATTTTTCAAAAAAAAAAATTCCGTTAAATTAAAACAAAAATAAAATTTTACGAAAAATTCAATTTTAAGCGAAAATAAACCCAGTCCAGTCGTAAATAGTGTATCGCGGTTGTAAATAGTGTATCGTGTTCGTAAATAGTGTATTGCAGTCGTAAATAGTGTCTCGTGGTCGTAAATAGTGTCTCGTGATCGTAAATAGTGTATCGCGGTCGTAAATAGTGTCCCGTGGTCGTAAATAGTGTCTCGTGGTCGTAAATAGTGTATCGCGGTCGTAAATAGTGTCTCGTGCTCATAAATAGTGTCTCGTGGTCGTAAATAGTGTATCGCGGTCGTAAATAGTGTCTCGTGGTCGTAAATAGTGTATCGCGGTCGTAAATAGTGTCTCGTGGTCGTAAATAGTGTCTCGTGGTCGTAAATAGTGTATCGTGGTCGTAAATAGAATTTTGTTAGATCTAACAACCAAAATGTCGTAAATAAGCCTAATTTAGAATTTTTTGTTTTATTTTTAAAACCGACGAAATGCAATAGATCACGCTTTTGGTGGCTTGGCCGTTCAGGTCGATCCTCGATCATCTCCCCTCACTAATGTAAATATAAATAGAAAATTTCAACTAAACTGAAACTCACTCGAAAATCACTTCGTTCAGTAGTTTTGGCACTACTTCACTTCGTTCAGTAGTTTTGGCACTACTTCACTTCGTTCAGTAGTGTTTTGGCACTACTTCACTTTGTTCAGTAGTGTTTTGGCACTACTTCACTTTGTTCAGTAGTGTTTTGGCACTACTTCACTTCGTTCAGTAGTGTTCTGGCACTACTTCGCTTCGCTCAGTAGTGTTTTGTCTTCACTTCAGTTCGTTTTTACGTTCGTTTTCATTTCTACAATTTTAAATTTTATTTATATTTCCTTTTAACGGAATTTTTTTTTTTGAAAAATGTAAACAAAAAAATCAAATTTAAAATGGCCATAACTTTTTAAAGAAGCGAGAGCGCCAAAAAATTCTTGCAGATTCGTGATCAGCGACCCAAAATTTAGTAAAACCAGAAATTAATCAGTATATGTACCATCATACTCGATTAGAGCGAATTTTTGGCGTAACAGATCAGTTTCTATTAACAAAATCATATGCTAAAGAAAGGTATAATCACTTTGGTGATTAAACCTAAGTTGAGAAATTTAAAATTTGATTCTGAAAGAGAAAGCAAGAAAATGAAAATTGAATGATAACAAAAATATATCGCATTTATTTACAAATGACACAAAAAATGTAGGCTCCAAAGAAGTTTGCAGTGTTTTGCTCATTTGGTGAGTTAATCACATATCGTTGAGCTCGCTCAATCAAATTGCCGTTATGGCGGAAAGCTGCTTCATACAAAGATCTATTCAAACGTATACGATCGCCAAAAGGACAAAAACCATTTAAATTAATTTGGACAAAAGAATAATGTGTGAACATATAATCTTCCGAAATGACACCATTTCTTTGAAGTTGCCGAATGAAATTAGGAAAGCTTTCCATGTCTCGCCTGTATACAAATTTCAGATGACGCTGAAAGTATCGTTTTGATCCACAATAAAACCCACATCGACATAAAAAGCCATTTCCTTTTAAATGAGTTTCAATCATATGCTGTTTCAACGATCCGCTCGAATTTCCAGATTTGAATTTGCATTTTTTTCCTTGCACCGATGTTGTTCATTTTTAGCTGTAGAAGCTCCATTAATTTCATGAGTTCCTGTTGATTCTTCTTCATCAGATGAAGTTTCAGGTTGGATAATTCTGTGCCAACGATTAGTCTGTTTCTTCTCATCATCTCGAACTTGAAAACTTGAATTATCATTATCTACAATTGTTCTATCCATCGCACGCGAACTTTCACCAACTTCTTGACCAAGTCTTCGATACATGTCAATAGGAAATAGCATCTCATCTTCATCTGAACTATCAATATTATCTTGTGGATTCCTATTGCCAAAAAAACCTTCAGCTACATGTGATAGATCGCGAAATCTGATGTTTCCGATTTGAGGAGCAATCTTTATTGATTTCTTTTTTGTTACAATAACTTTTGGTGCCACTTTATAAACTTTGCTTTTCTTTTTGCATGGACTAAAGACACATGGCTCTGGAGAAGATTTCGGAGATGGAGTGTATTCTTTCTTCATTCTTTTTTTATCTGGCGATTTGATGGTTTCTCCATCTGATGAAGATGATTTTTCATCTTTTACTTTTTGTGGCGATTTTTTGAAATATTTTTCAAAAATTATTTTTTCAATTTGATGTGCAAGAGCATCTGGCATTTCTCTCAAATGAAGTGGAAAGTATGTTAACTCATGAAACAATTTGCCAAAAGCCACTTCATTAATTTCAGTCTTTGGTGCAAAATTAAATTCAGAATGATCGATAAGTGTCCCATCAGGCAACATAAAAATATGATCGCCATTATTAAGGATAACGGACTAAAAAGATTCACGAGTTAAAAAAAAGTTTGATATAAAAAAAATTTCTTACAATTGCCAAATGAATGTGATTATTATTTGGAGTATAGTAAAAGCCAACGTTAAACTCTACTACATCCTGTTCATCTGGAAATTTAGAACTTGAACTTGGATTCATTTTTTTTATAAATTTGCAGACAAAAAACAATATGCGTCTACACTGAAACAAACTTTAAGCAAAAATGATTTTTTCAAAGGTTCTAGATTACTATGATTATGTGAAACATATATATCAATTTTATTTAACATAGTTTACTGTGATTAAAAGTTTTTAAAGATGAGTTTTAAACACATTATGTTATTGCATAAAAAAATATCGTTTCAATTATTTTTTGGCACGAGAATAAAACACTTTGTGCCAAATTAGTTCAAACTTTTGAAAGTTTGGCAAGAAATTTTATTATATTTTGATTTAAATGTTTTTCAAATTTGATTGCCATACATTGGCACGAAAGAAATAGCAAATTTGTAAGTATTATTCAACTTTTAAGAAATTTGCTATATAAAAGTTTTAAAAATTTATTTTTAAGAGATTATTTATTAACTTTAAAAAATGGCACGATTCAGTTTATAATTATATTCTATATTTAAACATTAATTTTCAATTTATTTGATGATTTTATACAAAAAAATTGTCGTGCCAGTTTTATAACGGTCATTTTTAAATTTGAAATAACATAGCTTTTTGCCCCTTGAAAATATCAATCATCTTAATTTATTGATAAAGTTTTTCTTTAAGAAAATAATTATTATAAAAATGGCTAAAAGAAACGTGCCAAATCAGCGTAAGTATTATTATTTAATTGGCACGAAGTCTAAATAACTTTGTATTTACTTATTTAAACCTTGGGGAGGCGCGCGCGGTCCGAATGTAAACAATCGAAACTTTTATTCGCGCTGACAATTTAATTATTTTAGTGCGGAATAAAACAGTTTACTAACACAATTTGCGTGTAATAACACTAATAAATACTTAAAGCAGTGTTTTTAATTGATTTAGTGCTTCCTTCATCGCGTTTTCAGACATTTTTCGAAAGTTTTTGTTTTCGATTTTTGTGAATATTTTTCACTTCGTGCCATTTTTCTGTAGAATTCAATTTGCAGTAAAAGTGTTGTTAGTTATACTTTAACCCGTTCTTGGGCAAAAGTATCAATTTGTGTTTTATTTGTACCGGGTTTTTCCGCGCAAATCTTTTTGAAATTGTCATTTGATTAATCAAATTTCAGTTCTATGAGTTTTAATGATTTTACTTTCGATTTCGGTTTATATCGCGGATTGTACTAATCATATTAACTCTACTAATCCCATGGCCACTGTAGGTAGTAGTAAATCTTCTTCGGAAGATGTGACCATGGTTATTTTTAGCCCTGCTTTGCCAGGGAATTTGATTACGCCTAAAGAGTTTTTCTCTTGGAGCGTTTACTTTGCAGCCAATTCTTTCGAGAAAAGGCTGCTGATCAATTGTCATTGTTCAAGATGGGAGTAGAGAACATTACATTTGATCAAATTAATCTACATCACTGTAAAGAGGCTGCTTCACATCTGTGTTGTAGACTCAACAGTGGTGCTTCTCATATCTCCCTTATTCAGGAACCCTATGTCTTTCGTGGCAAAGTTTCTGGACTGGGTACTTCCGGCACACTACATTACGTAATGTCATCGGAACTTCAGGCGAGGGCTTGTGTTTACACCAGCAGCAGGATCAATGCTGTGATGTTACGCCAGTTTTCTTCTCGCGATTTTGTTGCGGTTAGGATCAGGTTGGGTAAGAATAACCAAATACAGGACATTGTCGTCTGCTCAGCCTATCTACCATATGAAGATATGGTACCTGCACCGGAATTACGTGCCACAACCGAGTATTGCATCAACAATGGTCTTCAACTTGTCCTCGGATGTGACGCAAACTCACATCACATCATCTGGGGTAGCTCAGATACCAACACTAGAGGAACTAAACTTATGGAATTCATTTGCGAGTTAGGCCTTGTTATACTCAATCGTGGTAATCGTCCTACCTTTGTCAACAGATTGAGGGAAGAAGTTATCGATCTCACTCTATGTTCACCAGGCATAGAGGATCTCATTAGCGGATGGCACGTTTCTGATGAAGACTCTTTATCAGATCATCAAACCATTCGTTTCAGGTTGAAGTGTGAGCCAAATCCAGAAGCACAGTATCGCAACATAAGGAGGACAAACTTTCAGTCTTACTTGGCGAGGCTGCGATGGAGGATCGGATCATGGGATCCCACTATTAACAATAGCGTGGATCTCGAAGCTGCTGTAACGATGTTAACAGAGTCAGTTGTTTTATCGTTTCAGGAATCATGTCCTTTGAGGAGATCAGCGACAAAGAAGAAGACCGCATGGTATAATTCTAAGTTAGCTGATCTTAAAAAGGCGTGTAATTATGCTTGGAATCACAGAGCGAAGGATGGCATGGAAGCTGTACGGGTTGCTCGCAATGCGTATAGAAGAGAATGTCGGAAATCGCGACGTGAGGTATGGCAAGCTTTTTGTGAATCAGTTGAAGGTATTTCTCCTACAGCTCGACTTCACAAAATTTTATCTAAGGATCGACACATTCAGGTTGATACGCTAAGGCTTTCATCTGGTGAGTATGTGTCTGAGGACTCGGAGGTGCTCAAACATCTCTTATCCACGCATTTTCCAGAATGTGTAAGTATTTCAGACATTCCTCCGATACATTCAGGTAGTAGTAGTATTGCTGAGAGTTGGAGGAAGTCTAGACCTATTGCCAGTCGCAATAACATAAGGAGAGCGATTCAAAGTTTTCATCCATACAAGTCAGCTAGTATGGATGGCATCTTCCCTGCTCTTTTACAAGTGGATGTTCTTGTTAATCCACTCCATGAGATTTTCACTGCAAGTCTTGCTTTAGGATATATTCCCAAGTTGTGGCAGCAGGTTAAAGTCAATTTATTCCAAAGCCTGGGCGTGTATCGTATGATGAAGCTAAGAGTTATCGACCAATTAGTCTATCTTCTTTTCTTTTAAAGACTTTAGAACGATTGGTTGATTGGCACATCAGGAGAACTACTCTCTCTAATAGGCCACTCTGCCACAATCAACATGCATACCAAAGAGGGAAGTCAACTATGACAGCGATTCACAAGTTCACCCAAATTGTAGAGTCCTCTTTGAACTCGGACGAATTTGCTTTGGCTTGTTTCTTTGACATTGAAGGTGCTTTTGATAAGGCATCTTTTGAGTCTTTTAGGTTGGCTGCAGATTATTTTGGCATTGATCCACTTCTCTCGGGATGGATTCTTCGAATGCTTCAACATCGGACGCTTACGGCGGAACTACGTGGTACCAGCATTAGTATGCGACCGGTAAAAGGTTGTCCTCAAGGTGGTGTCTTGTCTCCACTTATTTGGATTCTTATTGCTGATGATTTGCTTCGAGAGTTGAACAATTCTAGGATTCCTGCTATAGGATACGCTGATGACTTCACTCTTGTTAGCAGAGGAAAATTCATCGATACTGTTTACAGTAGAATGTCTGAGGCCCTGCGTATTGTGAAGAAGTTTACAGAACGTTCAGGGCTTTCGGTCAACCCTTCTAAGATTGGTCTAGTTTTGTTCACAAGGAAGAGGAAGTTTGTCACCTAGTCTGAGCTTTGAAGGAAAAACTTTGCAGTTATCTTCTAGTTGGAAGTTGTTGGGACTAGAGTTTGACAGCAAGTTAAATTAGGGTCTGCATCTTGAAAATCGGATCTCAAAAGCCTGCAGAATCCTTGGTCAGTGTAGAAGGGCTATAGGAAAGACGTGGGGACTGTCACCTAAGTGTAGTCTTTGGCTATACGAAATGGTTGTTCTTCCTGTTCTGACGTACGGTGCGGTTGTATGGTGGGAGAAATCTCATCAAGTTTCGGTGATGGCTAAATTGGATCATCTTCAGAGATTGGCTCTTTTAGCGATTACAGGAGCTATGTCTACCACACCAACGGCAGCATTGGAAATGATTATCGGACTTGTTCCGCTCAACATTCGAATTGAGGCTGTGGCCAGGGCTGAGTTGTATAGGCTTCATTGTTGGCAACAGTTTAATTCGAGTAGGGAACTCACGGGTCATGCGAGACTTTGGAATAGGATGGTTGTAGAAAATCCTTTTTGGATGGCTCCATCGGATTGTATGGTACCAGTGGTTCTTTCTAACCATGCATTTAGAGTCATCTTCCCATCCCGCGATGACTGCTGACTGGCAGGAGGGAGTTTTGATTCAATTAGGTGCTGATATCGTTCTATTTACGGACGGTTCTTTATGCAACAACCTTGCAGGAGCAGGAGTTTACTCAGCTAGTTTTGACGTTAGGCTTTCCTTCTGCTTGGGTCGTAATATTTCAATCTTTCAGGCAGAAATATTTGCTATTTCCGTTGCGGTATCGCACTGCCTAGAAATAGGAGTACGAGATCGAAAGGTAGTATTTTGTGTCGATAGTCAATCGCCACTGCTTTCACTTCGATCGAACAAGTTTCAGTCGAAGTTAGTTTTCGAATGTGTTGGTTTGCTGAATAGTTTGGCACGTGACAACGATGTCACGCTTGTTTGGGTTCCAGGGCATTCAGATATTTCAGGAAATGAGAAGGTGGATGAGTTGGCTCGTCTGGGTTCGAAAGAGCTCGGCACGGGTGTTGCTCCATGTCTGCCTCTCTCCAGATCCTGGGCAGCTGAAACCATTCGAGACTGGTCTCGAATGAAAAATCTCGAGAGATGGTTGAAGTTGTCGTCCTGCTCACAAACCAAGTGCTTCATAACGAAGCCGCTTGCTAGTGGAGATATTACCCAGATCAGAAATCTGGAGAGGGGTCAGATTCGTATTCTTTGCGGAATACTTTCTGGTCACTATCTTTTCAGGAAACATCTGTTTACCATGGGTCTTTCTGATTCTACTCTTTGTCCCAGATGTGAAGCAGATGAGGATACTGCCTTCCACATTGTCTGCAACTGCCCTACGTTGGCATCAAAGAGGCACATCACTTTCGGTCATCATGTTCTTTCCGCGGAGGAAGCTAAGGAACTCAAAATCGAGAACATACTGCTTTTTGCAACATATTTAAATTTTTAATTAAATACTTTTGTAAAATTTTTATTTATTATTTAAGTTTCATATTCAATTGTAATGTTGTTAGAAAAGGTCAGGTTTTTTATTGCAGTGTGATTAAATTCATTCATTGATTTTAATCACCCATGTTTTTTTCTGCTACTCCAGAGTATACAACAGGCATTTTAGTCTACGTATTATTATTTTGCTTCAATTTTTGTTTCAAAATAACTCTGAATAAAGTTTTATTCTATCTATCTATCTATTTAAACCTTTTTAGAATATACAAAAGAAGCTTTTATACGAGTTGCAGGAAATAAAGCTGAAAATCAAGTAGAAATGGCATGCGAGAACTTTGAGCACATCAATAAAGATTTACGAACCTATTATCTTAAGTTGTTGAACGATTGGCACAAATCTCCTGATTTTAATGGTAGATATATCAAATATTATAATTTTATTCAATATTTTCATGTTGTTTACATTTTTAGCGAAAATGTTGGGTCGTGCCAGTGAATTATTTGATAATTATTATTCGCAATTGAAAAATCGACATCAAGTATTATTAAACAAATGTAATACAAATACAGCTAAGTCAAATCCTGAAACTAATGCCGTGCCTGATCAAAATTCATCTATCGATACCGTGCCAAATTTATCAGACGATATCGTGCCAAATTCTGATCCGAAAGTTTTGCAAACTGAATCACAAGAACAGAAATCTTTTAACAATACTACTGTAGATCCAGATAAAATGCCTGAATATTCTCAGGAAGACTGGGAAAACTTTGAAAAAGAATCTCTCAAGCGCTCATCTACAAAATCATCATCTGATTCTTTTAACACAAATAAAACTTTAGATATCGATGAAAAAGAACCTGATGAAAAAGTTAAGAAATTTGAATAAATCATGATAATTATAATTATTAAATGAAAGAAAAATAAAGATAATCGTGCCACAAAAATTTTGTTTATTTCTTAGTCAGTGTAAACTTTTAAGCATAATGGTTTATGATAAGAAAAATAAGATTCATAGATATTGACTTCAGTCATAAAATCACATTTCGCAAATACTCCATCTAATGTCGTGCCAGAATTTGTAGTACTTTTTCTTTCTGATAGAAGCTTCAATCCAATACTTGCTAGATATCGTTCTAATTCAGATTCTTTGGAAAGATCTTCATTGAAATCACCAAAAACAAATACATATTCGAATTCTGTAATCATATCTAGATAATAATTTATAGCTATTTTAGATCCTGGATTACGGTAAATATTTAGAATCAAAATAGAATCATCCACAATACAAGAAGTAATATCAATATGTTGCTTTCCAGCCTCAAATCTTCTGGCACGAGTTGGCACGACTGAATTTAAGTAGTTTGATTTTACAAAAATTATTGTTCCTTGCGCAATTGACATTGGACCACCAAAACTATTTCGATTTATTTCTGTAAATCCTGGAATATTATATTGCATGTTGTCAACAGCCCAGGTTTCTTGGCACAATATGATATTCGTGTTGATGTATGTCAGGTCAGATGATATCGACGAAATATGCTTATGAAGTGATTGTACATTATGAGATATGATAGATAAACTTGTTCCGATTTCTCTTAAATTTTTAAATTTTGGCACGAGAGAACATTCATTATGCATACGTTCCATTTCAACTTTAACTGGATCATTTGGTCCAGGTTTATCAGGTGGCACGAACTTTCCTAATATATATAATCCATTCAGAGTCGTGGCACGGGACAGAGCAACATATTTCATTTCACGTTCCATAGATGAAGAAATAAAATCTACTGTGACATTAGGCATGCTTAATCCTTGAGATTTGTGTACTGTGATTCCTTCAGCCATTATCAAAGGATATTGTTCTCTTGTAACCTATAAATAATATAAATAAATTAGATTTGGCACGATTTAAAATTCAACTAAAAACTTACTTGTACTATTCCTTTTTTCAGAACATTGAAAGCTTTTTTAATCTTGAAAATAGGAGTCCAGTTTAATGGTATTTTATTCTTTTCCATTAATGCTCTACGTTTTGATCTTGCTGCTTTTCCAATGTCCTTATCCTCCATTTCCAAATAAACAGCTTGCAATCTATTATTTACAACTTCAAAAAATCTCAAGGTTCCAGTTGCACCGTTGAAAAGACCATCTGGCACGTCAATATTGCTCGATATCATATATTTCATACCAGTAACTAATTGTAATTCTGTCAGTAAATTCTGTGTATCTTTTTTCTCAAGTTTTTCGATTGCATTTCGTGCCTGATTTTTTTGTCGTTCAGTAATATTTCCACTAAATCTATCTTCTGCACGATGCACGATTTTTAAAGTTCCTGGCACGTTCATTTCTAAAATCCGAACTTTGCTCAGATTGTATGCGTCTACAACTCGATTTGCTCTCATAAGTCTAACTGCATTCTTTCCTTCTTCTGGCAATGTTAATTCTGTAAAGCTTCGTGAGTTAAACATTTCAATATCTTCTGCAGTTGTCTCGCCTAATGGAATTCGGTTGAGAGCTTCTGCAAACCTCAAGTCATCACGTTGTCTCATCACTTTTGTAAGTTTAAATAGTTTGAATAATGACCATTGTAGATTTTCAGTTAGAATTGAAGTTGAATTAGGTGAACCGCTGTTTTTTGGCATAAATGTTCTCGTGCCACCTACTGGTCTCAACTGATTAAAATCACCAACAACTATCACTGACTTTCCACCAAATTCTTGAGTAGTACGAAATATTTGTTTAAGACGAGAACTTATTTGGTTGAACAACTCGGATGAAAGCATTGAAATTTCATCAATTATTATCAATTTCAAATCATGTAATTCAGCTGCCATTGTGTTTGCAATATCAGGTCCGAGCATACTATTAGTATTACCATGACTAGTGGTTAGATGAAAAGCTTGATGTGCAGTTATACCAGCAATGTTGTGTGCAGCCATACCTGTTGATGCTGCCAGAATTATTTCATTTTTTTTAGCCGTGCCAGGTTGATTTCTAAAGATTCTCGTCAAACTTTGAAATATTGCTCTCGTTAAACAAGTTTTTCCAACACCAGCTCCTCCAGAAATGAAATGATAAATTGGCAAGTCATTATCATTTTTAAAACAGCTAATTAGAAGCATCAGATAATCTTTTTGTTCAGTATTTAAGGAATCACATAATTTGAAATACTCTTCATCACCATAAAGATTTGGCACGATATATTTAGAGATGGCACCTTGATTAGATGATGCTTCACCGATTTCATTTGATAAGTCTGGTCGCACAACATTGTCATCAAAGTCGTAAACATTAACAAAAGTATCATCTTCTTCTAAGTTGGTATTTTCAGGATCATTTGCTTCTTCTACTTGCTCTTGAGTGCGACGCTCTTCTTCAATATCTCGCAAAATATCATTGATGTCAAGATCTATTGCATTGAATTTACTATAATTTGTAGAAATTATTTCACGATTTTGCAGATATAAATTGGCACAGTCATTATCTTCTATATCTTGCTTTTCATTACGCCATGGCAAAAAAAGAAGGCACATTTCTCTCAAGAAATTTTCTTCATCTTGCTCAATACTGAATCTACAATAACGAATAACTTTCGGCGATCTTCGTTCAACAATCGTGCCAGAATTATCTTTCAATACATAATGTTTTGATTTTCTTGAATTTGCTCGCTCTTCACCATTGTCAATTGGCTCAACTTCTGCATCGATTTCAACATTTTCATCTTCTTGAAATGTCGTGCCAGCTTTTACATTGAATGTATAGTTTGCTACGAAATCAGCAAGACAAAGATCTTCTAATTCATTTGGTCGACTTGCATAATGATCTATAGATCCTTTCTTGAAAATGTCAGTACTTGTCGGATTAGATTTAGCTAACTCTGCAATTTCCTTATTTGATTTTAAAATATGTGTACGTTTCTGAAATGGAATAAAATTTATACTAATTATTATTTTTTTTTATTTGGCACGAAAAAAATATTTACAGATGAATGACTTGTGTTGATGAATTCAACTAAATCTGAACATTTACACATAGGTAAACGCAAACGACTCCAAGCTGCTTCTTGAGAACAGATTTCTGAAGAATTGTAAAGAATATGAGCAAGTGCCTTCAACTTCTCTCTCAATGTTTTATTTCCTTGTCGTGCCTCTTCAACACAATCTCTCAATAGCTTGGATAAACCACGTGACGACTTATTAACATAATCAACAATATAAGCTATACACGAGTATGGATCCAAAACAAACGGATATCCATATTACTCCGCATCAATGTTAAAATCAATTTATTGTACACGTTCACTCTTGTATTCTTAGGATCGCGCTTGATAAATATTGTTGGATGTCGTAGATTAACTCGAATAGCTAATAAGTATAAATAAAGTGTGCAATTTAATTTTTGAAGCATTTCCTCAAACGTGTCAATTTCTTCTGGTTTGTTATTCAACATTTCTATCAATTTTTTGTTCAAGTCACGGATTTTGGTCAAAACATCTTTCTCTGGTTTATCATCATCAACTGGATAAAGAATTCGCGTTTTATCCATTGGCCGAAACGGTGCACCAAAGCGGCAATCAACATGTCCTCGTGCCTTTTTTTTACACGTTTGAATACACTTGTGCATCTGATATTTAATGAATTCACGTATTAATGGATCATCGCTGTCAGTTGTAGATACAAGATCTACAAATTCAGCAACTCTTGCTTCAGATTCAGCATCAAATGGCACGAATATTGGAGCATTCTCAATCCAAATCACCATATGAACATGTGGAGAGCCACGATGTTGAAATTCTATTCTGTAAAAGTAGTGAATAATCCTGTATCTGCCAAATGGTCCATTTTCAACATTTTTCCAAGTCTTAAAAATCTCTTGAATCGATGGTCAAAATATTGAGCACATGTAATTGGATCAGTTCGTATCAGTCGTGCCTTTTCTTCAAACGACATTTCACCAGCAGTTTCTTCTGTAATATCTTCTTTATCCACAGTTTTCTTTAAAATAACCAAAAGTTCTCTCCAATGTGTCTCAGCAGCGGTTAATGTGATGAAAAGTGTAAATATACCAAATTGTCTAACCATGCCAAGAACCTTCTTTTTTTGTTGTTCCCAATATGCAGGACTGCCAGTTATAGATGCCATAAATTTGTATGCATGATCTTGTGAAATTGAACTGTCAACGTATTCTTTATTAGCGACTTGACTTGCTGTTATATCGTGCAATTGTGGATTTTTTCGAAAGACAATGTTCATTTGTCCCATCAATTGTTTGATTTGTGATTTTTTATGAACAAAAAGCAAATGATCGGCACGGCAAGCTCGTCTGTCAAATCTTTGTAACTCTGATTTTACAATGTCTTCATACGATAATCTTACTCCAGCTGCACTCTTAGAAAAAATTTTACAAACAAAATTGTAAAACTGTAGTAAAAGCAATTTTACTAACTAATTAGTGAAATTTACAAAATTATTTGTTAAAAAAAAATTTTTTACAAATAGTTTGTAAATTTTACTAAATTATTTGTTAAAAGAAAATTTTGCTAACAAAAAATTTGTAAAAAAGATAGTAAATAAACCTTACAACATTGAAGTGATTTTCTTTGATAAAATAATAATGGAAATAAAGTGCTGTGTTTTTCAGTGTGATCAAAAGTTTTATTCATTAAATTCATATAGAACGCATTTAAGAATAATCCATTCTTTTAACAAAAATACAATGATTATCATTGCACATATGAAAATTGTCGAACAAGGGTAAAAATTTACTTTATGGGAACCTTCAAATTTTAGTTCCAAAACATGTTTATTTACTAAATTTTGGGTCGCTGATCACGAATCTGCAAGAATTTTTTGGCGCTCTCGCTTCTATCAAAAGTTATAGCCATTTTAAAATTGACTTTTTTGTTTACAATTTTTTCTTTTTGTTTACATTTTTAAAGAAAAAAAAATTTTTCCGTTAAATATAAACAAAAATAAAATTTAATGAAAAATCAAATGCAAGCGTAAATGAACCCACCCCAGTAGTAAATATGCCTAGTTCTGCAGTAAATACAGAATTGCAGCAGTAAATAGACCCAAGCGAGTAGTAAATATGCCTAGGTTAGTAGTAAATATAGAAATGCAGGTCGGTAAATATACCTAGGTCAGTAGTAAATATGCCTAGGTTAGTAGTAAATATAGAAAATGCAGTAGTAAAATATGCATAGTTTCTGAAGTAAATAGACCTAGGTCAGCAGTAAATATAGAATTGCAATCGTAAATATAGGATTGCATCAGTAAATAGACCCACCCCAGTAGTAAATATGCCTAGGTCAGTAGTAAATATAGAAATGCAGTCGTAAATATACCTAGGTCAGTAGTAAATATGCCTAGGTTGTAGTAAATATAGAAATGCAGTCGTAAATATACCTAGGTCAGTAGTAAATATGCCTAGGTTAGTAGTAAATATAGAAATGCAGTAGTAAATATGCATAGTTCTGAAGTAAATAGACCTAGGTCAGCAGTAAATATAGAATTGCAATCGTAAATATAGGATTGCATCAGTAAATAGACCCACCCCAGTAGTAAATATGCCTAGGGTCAGTAGTAAAATATGCTTAGGTCAGCAGCACAGCAATGCTTAGGTCAGCAGTAAATATAGAACTGCAGTCGTAAATATCCCTAGTTTAAACTTTATTGTTTTATTTTTAAAACAGACGAAATAAAATTGGTCACGCTTTTGGTGGCTTGACCGTTCCGGCCGACCCTTTGGGTCGACCTCCACTACAGTAAATATAAATAGTTCCTGTTTGCAAATTATTCGCTTATTTTTGAATCCGTCTTTAAATTTATTTTTGTAAATTTAACGGAAATTTTGGTTTTCAAAAAATGTAAACAAAAACGTCAATTTTAAAATGTTCATAACTTTTCACAGCAATGTCGGATCGTCCAAATTTTTACAGATTCGTAATCAGCGACTCATAATTAACTAAAAAGTCTATGTTTATAAACAAAATTTGAGAAAAAATAATTTTTTATGTAAATAAAAACAAGAAAAATGTAAACAAAAAAGTCAATTTTAAAATGGCTATAACTTTTTATAGAAGCGAGAGCGCCAAAAAATTCTTGCAGATTTATGATCAGCGACCCAAAATTTAGTAAATAAACATGTTTTGGAACTAAGATTTGAAGGTTCCCATAAAGTAAACTTTAGCCCGAACAAGTTTCAAAAATACTGATGGACTTCTGAGACATCTTAATTCACAACATAAATTTCCAAAAGATACAGAAAATAATACTTTAAACAATCAGACTCAAATTATAGATACTCCAAGTGAAATCTCAGTGGACAATTTAGCTAAATTTCATGATGCTTCAAAAGACTACACAAATGATCCAAATGAAGAAATTTTTCTAGAAGACACAACATATTCAAAACAAATCAAAATAAGTTACAATGATCTACGACCATCACAATATTTTAATTTGCTGGAGAGCATTTTAGTTGATGTTGAACTTGATCAGAGTATTTTTAGATGTAAACTTATAAGTCACAAGAATACTACATACAAAATCGGATATTTTATATTCAAACATCTTGATAATCAAACCGAATGCCTAAAAATAGTTGATCAATTGATATGGAATACAAATTGTTTCATAATAACTGAGGAATACTATATAAAATCATACAAAAAGCATATGAGATGTTATGAACTAGGAGACTCCAAAGGAATTTTCAAATTGATTTCTGTTGAAGATCTTACTGGAATTCCTTTTTTGATGCATAAAGTAAATAGCAAACATTTTTATTTTAGAACTAATCATGTATAATCTTTATTGAACAATAAAAATTAAATTAAAAAAAGAATGTCTTTACATATTTGACTTTTTGATATAAATGATCAATAAAAATGACATCTTAGAAATTAAATCCAAAAACTTCACTGAAGCATGTTTCATAACACTTAGATGTTTACAAAAGATGATTATTGTATATTGAATTGAACGTTGTAGCATTTATCTTGATTGCACTTCACTATTTCAAATAAAATCACAAAATATTTTCTTAAGCACTGATCTTTTTCAATTTCACTTTTTTTATCACAACATTTTCTCGTAAATAAGAAGTTTCTTCAAACAACACTTTACCTAATGATATTCATTTAACTTTTAACTAGATCCTAAGTCAATTTATAACATGAACTTCGACTTCTATTTTGAAATGAAGAAAAATTTATATTGACTTGAAATTTCTCTCAGAGGTAAACAAAAAAATGTCAAACGAAAATTGAAATATTTTCGTTACAAAAGTTTTACTACAAAATTTGTAGAATTTACTATTATTTTTGTAAAGTCCACGTTTATTCGAATCAAAGTTTTCTAAGTATTTTATTCCAATAAAAATGTCATTTAGCGAGGAAATCTCATTGAAAAATGAAGTTTATAGTGAAACAATCGAATCTATAGCAGAAGATTACAATAAAACTGAAGGTAATAGATGAATAGTTTTTATATTTTATATTAGAGGAAAAATGTTTTTTAGATGTCTTCGAAGTATATTTGAGCGAATATTATAATGAAAAGGATCAGCCATTAGTTCGATCTATTTTAAAAGAAATGGGATATGAATTTCTTTGCTTCTTATTTGAAAGTAAGTAAAATATCATATAAAATATTTGAAATTATTTAGTTTATTTAATTTCATGAAATGTAGAGGAAAAGATTGATCTTAAAAGTTTTCAAAATCTCAACACAAACTTTATCATGACTTTACTGAATTAATATCCTATAGGATTTATAGTTAAATTTAACCAGGCGTATGAAAAATGGAAGCTTGAGCATGAATTGAATGTAAATTCTTGTATATTGCAAAAGGTGTAGTATATTGAGTAAATTAAATATTTAAATTATTAGTATCCATTTTTCTTTGTTTTCAGTCGGATTTACCGTCGATTAATTCACTTCTGAGAGAAAGTATACAAGGAAAGAAATTTTTGGCTAAAATTGATCATGAAAAACAATTGAGTGCAAAGGAAAGAAACGAATTGGTTTCGATAATTGTTTCTTCTATACTGAGTAAAAGAAATAATATTTCAAAAAATGAAATCAGAAATTTGGCTTCCATGATTATTAGTGAATTTCCAAATTAAGACATCTCTTCTTAAATAAATGAAACAACTGGATTTGGTACTTTGTATTATAAATTTAATAACGAGAAAAGAGCATTGAAAAATAATGGATCATCTACAGTTCTTGGAAAACGAAAGCACAAAGGTATTACATTTGAGACGACTGAAGAATCTTTTGATGAACAGGAGATTTCATCAAATGATTTTGTTAAATCGATTCCTGCAAATATAGATTATAATTCTTTGATTGATCACTGGAAGAAAAGCAGCAAAATCAGATTGAAAACTTTCAAAGAAGCTTCACAGAAGACAGACCTCGCAAAATTATATAGAGCATTAGAGAGACCTGATGGATATATGCTTGTAAGTAAATTTACTCTACCTTTTCATTTTTCTAATGTTTATTTGTTTAGATATCAATTGATTTTAATACTCTTCATCCTGTACATCTCAATTTTTATACTGAATGGAATAAATATCAAGATCAAATTTATGCAACGCTTGAATCCAATGAACATGCAAAGAATAAGTTTCATTTATTATCAACTAATCAAAAAGCTGTAAAAACACTCATCAGCATTAGTGATTTTCTTTATGGTCCTCCTTTATTGAGAGGTAGTGATAAAAGTTATCGTGCTTCAAAATCAGATGCGCTCAAATTCTTATTGTTTAGATGTTTATCAGAAAATCTATTTCAACTAAATATAACAGAATGGCAACAACATTTATCACAATATTCTATTACAAAGCAAGCATTCATTGTTTGTTTCGGTGAAAGTTTTGAAAATTTAGAAGACAAATTTTTAGTATGTCTTGATGATATCATTTATACTTTTGAAGGTGAAGCTGCTTTGTTATCTGCAATTGATACACTTTTAAAAATTTATTATGTCTTTGACATCGCATATCCCATTATCAATCAGCAAGTGTATGAATTTATGAGTGCAAAGTTTCTTGGAATCGATAATATTGTAACAAAAAAATCTAAAGGTAACAAAGTAAATCAGCTATTGAATATCATTATGTAAACAATCAATTGAAATTTAAAAATAAATAAAAGTTTTGCAAATTTAACGGCTTTAAAGAAAATTTTTGATTTTGAATTTACAATTTTCGTAGTAAATTTTACTACACAATTTTCAGCAGAATTACGACGATATTTGTAAAATTTACTATTTTATTTGTAAAACATTTTCAGCAGAATTACAACGGTATTTGTAAAATTTACTATTTTATTTGTAAAACATTTTTTGCTTTTGTATGGTTTTAGTTTGTAATGTTTTAAAGAAAAAAGTTTTACAAATAAAATAGTAAATTTTACAAATGTGTTGTAAGCTGGTATTTTACAATCGCGTTGTAAAATTTTTCATATAAATTTACTACGGTTTGTAAAATTTTTTCTAAGAGTGTGGTTGTTTCTTTCGAGCAGTGCCAAAAAATATTGTTGGAAATGATAATTCTTCACAGTATTGATCTAGGAACATAGGTATTGGTATTTGACCTTCACCTGTAATGGCACGATGTTAAAAAAAGCTGGCACGAATTAAATTTTCTACTTACCAGGTGCAAAGTTGAGTCCTTCGTTTGAATCAAGAAGTGTTTCCTCTGGAATGTAATTTTCTTGTTCTGTATTTTGTGGCACGACTGCTGTAGGTGTTTGTTGAAGTTCCGAATTCGACATATTACCAGTCTCAACATTTGGCACAGTGTTAGAACTCGATGGTTCAGGATCTTGAAGATTCATATCTGTAATAACATTTTAAATAGATAAAAACTTTAAAATATATGTTCAATTTTACCTTGAGATTCGTATGCATGATTCAAAGTTATTCCTTCGTGTTTATAAAGTTCTGTATTGCATAATAGTTGTGCAGCTTTCCATATAGCACCTGGTCTTACACGTTCCTTCATGTAGTACGATCGATAAATTGTTTTGCGTTTAAGTGTTAACTCTATAACTCCACTATCAAGAGGTCGTGCCGGAATTGATTCAATAGTTCTTCTTACATCAATTGGCACATTTACTACACCAGATGTTATTCCTAATTGTCGATCACAACCAAGAGCTTTCAATTTCATAAAAGGAATTCGTGCCGCCACACATCTTTCTTCTAATGGTTGCAAATCAAGTTCTTTAAATTCATCAGGAATCACAGGAAATTTCAAATTTGAATTGTTTATATTGAACCTTGGAATTTTGTTTGCTTTTATGTAATCGTTGCAAGTGGAACAGAATGTGTATTCTTCTGAATCATAAAGCTCTTCCAGGATTAATGTACGTAAATACTGTTCAGTATAACCCTTCTCAATCATCTTATCATTTGTTGTTTTCATACTAATTTGGTTTGTAAAGATCAACTTGTCACAACTGCAACAACGATGGCACGGGCCGTCACGGATATTCTTTTCATATGTTTCAACTGCAGTATTCCAAGCTATAGGCTTATTACGTCTGGCACGAAGACTTATATTGTCTCTTTCAGCTTCATTTTGTTGATAGTTAACATCTGATCTTCTGACACGACGACTGGAATTATCTCTTTCATTTTCATTTTGTTGATAATTACCATCTGATCGTCTGGCACGACGCGTAGAATTGTCTCTTTCCAATCGATTGTGGCTATAAACTGGATCAGAAACTCTGGCACGAAGTGAACTCAAATCACGAGAACTTTCTGCAGTTAAATTTGATTCATTTGATCTTCTGGCACGACGTGTAGAATTATCTCTTTCAAATTCCTTTTGTTGGTAATCTAAATCTTGTCGCTTGTTTTGTTTTTGGATTTTCGCTCGATTTCTCTCTGTCCTTCCAGTGAGCGTTGATTTCTTTCGTTTTGTTGGCATTTCCTACAATCAATCATCATAATATTATCTTTTTTAACTATACATAAACTTACCAAATTAATATTTTATTTCAAAAAAATTTCAGGATTTCGTCTTTTGTAAACAAAGCACTTAAATTTTTCGAACACACTCCAATATTTTTGCTTGCGTCTAAAAATTTTTGCTGGAAAATATTTTTCGTAAAATTCTTATTCTTACAAATAATTTAACTTAATATGAAGTAAATTTTACAAGCCTATACAACGTCATAATGAATATGCACGCCATATTTGTTTACGTTCAAATAATTTTTCGCAAATTATCAATTTCAACAATAATTTAGCCCAATATAAAGTAGATTGTGCACGCCTACATGATGTAACAATTCATTTAAAACAAACCGGAAGTCTCTAGCTTATATAGTTTTCGAGATCTTAACCGCCCAGCCAGCCGAACGGCCAGCCAGACAAAGTGAATATAATAGCGTATTTTTTCCAAAAATTCGCTAAAAACATGTTTTGGAAGTGAAATTTCACTGGGCCAGGAAACTGTACTTTAGCCAAAGTACATCATTTAAAAGCTCTTTAAAAATGCTAAAAAACAAATAAAAGAAATTCAACGACCTACCTTTAGTTTTCTCACAAAATAGGTCCAAAAAGAATTAAATTTTATTAAAAAAGTATGAGATGTTTGTTTATTTTTTAACTTTCTCAAAAATAATGACGTTTTTTTAAACATAAAGTACATCATTTAAAAGCTCTTAAAAAATGCTAAAAAACAAATAAAAGAAATTCAACGACCTACCTTTAGTTTTCTCACAAAATAGGTCCAAAAAGAATTAAATTTACGAAAGTGGATTAAAATTTAAAGAAGAAAAAAATGAAAGTGGTAGGTGCCAATTACTATAATACGTAAAATTCAACGCTTTGATAATAGTGATCGTAAAAATGGAAAATGTACATATGAAAAAATCACATCCGGATACTAAATTTTTTGAGTGAATAAAAGTGAATTCAAAAAAAAGTTCCTTTATTAGTTCAATTTTTGCCTAGAACAACGAAAAATTATAATGAAAATGTTATGCGTAAATCCAACCTCATTTGAGCTTATTAAAATGAAATACATATTCTTATATTAAAAAATATGCTCAAGAAGCGCCAAGCACAACACAATCATCATTTATCATTTAAGTTTGCTTCTTTGCGAAGGAAATGTTTGCCGCTTGCCATACTTCCGCTTGCTTTTAGCAGCTATTCCTACTTTGAGAGAGAAAAATATAATATTATATATGTAATAATATCAAGAAGCTTAGGGAAAGTGAAAGAAAAAATGTCGGACAGAAACAATTTATAACTAAAGATTATTACCACTGAACAAAAAGGGAGAACAAAAGATTGTAACTTTATGTTTTCCTTAGATACTTGCCTTTAGCATTTTTTTGTGCGAAATAATAATTTTATCTTTTAAAAAAAGAAAGAAATATAATAATTGAAATAGAGATGTTTCGGTATTTGATTTAATAGCATCTATAAAATTTCAATTTCATTAATTTAAATGCATTTTATAGAAATTTTCAAGTATAATAGATTAATTTTTTAAAGCTAGCCATTGAGTTTAATTAATGTAAACTTACAATTCTGCATTCATCTGCAGATGAAATGGAAAGAGGAAAAGATAATTAAAAGTGAAAAATAAGAGAGAATTTAAAAAAAAAGCATTTATTCACCACTTAAGTTTCCAAATGCACATTGCAACCATCAACATTAATTTCTCTTGTGATTTTCTCTTCGAGTGAAATTCTTGAAAGCTTTATGAAGTCTTTTCATATTCTGTGGTATTTTAAATATTTAAGTGTAGAGTACTGACACTCAAATGCAGAAGTAAAAGATGCATAAGGATAAAGTTTCTTTTTTAAATGCATGATGATTTTGTTATTGTAGAAATCACTGAAATTGAAAAGTTATTTACACAATAAGCAATTTCTACTATATACTATATTCTACTTGAATTTCTTCTTTCATGACTTTTTTTTAATCTACATAAAAATATGCAGTCATCATAAGGCAAACATGCAATCATTTTTTAAATAATTCGTTTTCAATACATAATTAAAAGGATGAATTTTTTTTAAATTGAATTTTAATTTTTGCTATGATATAATATATAAATGAGAAAAAATACCTTAAAACATGCGTAGAGCGAACAAAAAAGTGATTAAACTAAGAAAGGAAATATCATTATAGGGTGTTCACAACATGATGTTTTTGCACACGAGAATGAAACAAGAAATTGGATTAAATTTTAATATAATTTTTTTACGTACACAGAGTTTATACATATTTAATATTTTCTGAGATAAGATACTGGATAAATGCGAAAGGGAACCGAATAGATTTTCTGAGAATCAAATTAAAGCAGCTGAATTTTTTCATTCTCTTTTTTTTTAAACGAATATTTTTAATTATATTTTTATCGCATGTTTTAAGAGCTGACTTTCTAGTTTTTTCAACATTTGTTATGGTAAAGTTTAAAATTAGGAAAAATGTAAGAAATTTTTGAAACATAAAAACTTTTTAAATATTTGTAATTTTAATGTAACAAAAATATTTTCTTATCATAAGAGATGTGTAGAATAATTTTTTCATCTCTTTTATTTGCAAGGAGATAATAAACCACACATATATAGACAATTCTGTGTCGTTTTCATATAGCAATCTTACACAAACTTTCACTAGTGTCATCATTTTTTCTCGAAAACGTTTTGTTTGCATGAAAAAAATAAAAATTGCCATGTGAGTTAAAAAAAAATGATGTGAAAACTACTTTTTCTTTATTCTTCATGAACAGTTGAAATATCAACAGATAGTAAAAACTAGATACGATAAAAGTTTTTAACTAGAGTATACTCTAGTTTGAATAATTTTATTAAATGTTATATCATCAATATTGATTACTTCATATAAGTATATTCGCACTATACATTTCAAAAATAACATACGATGAGGAATGAAAAAAGAATGAAAAGGAGACGAAAACCATTTTATTACCATCACGTATTTCGCACTTTTGCAATATATATCTTTAGTATGCATGTACAACCTTCTACTGCTTTATCATCATAATCATGCAAAGTAAATAAAATTTTTGTTTCCCTTTTTTAATATGTTTGTAAATCTAATTTCACTTTTAAAAAAGTTCATTCGTAATATAAACTTACCTGAACTCAAGTCATGCATAAACTTACATCTTTGTATGGAAACTTATTAAATTTATACATAAATAAGCCCTAAAATTTAGTCTCATTCTTTGTTCAATATTTTAAATATAATTTAAATGAGTATATTTTATACTACAATTGGGAATTAGTTGAAAACATAATGATTTGATTCATAAAAAAAGGAGTTATAATCTGAATTCCCTATAGCAACAATTTGTTTTCGTATTGATATTGATTTCCTAGAATTCGTATCAGTTGATGTTATGTATGTATTTCTTATTGTGAATCATGTTTCACATAATTCACCTCTAACAGAGTTCATCTTTCATTTCCATGGTGACAGAAGAGGTTTTCAATTTTCAATGAATGTGTTTACAATCAACAGAGGAAAAGCCTCAAAACCTCACTCTCGTACACACGCATGCATGATTTATAAATTTTATAAATTTTTTTTGAAATGTGAAATTAATAAAATCTGGAGAGAGGAAGTGAGTGAAAAACCTCATAACAATCAACAACATGTCATTCGCTTCAGGATATGATTATTAAAGTACATTTTTTCTTTTAAAATATATAGTATGACTTATCTTATTGTTAAAAATATATATGATAATAGATGAAAGAAATCAAATGTAGAAATTATTATTTTCTATGATTGTCAAAGACATACTTTTACAATAAAACTCATTAAAGTTACAAAAGCATATATCCAAGGGAGAATTAAGACAACTTGTTTTACGATCATCGATATGTTTTGACATTACAATTTACTCGCCCTTAACTAAACTTCTGAGGAAATTGCTTTTTCTATATATAAACTCTGTTTCATTTACTCTCTTAATATCAAGAAATCGTGTGTATTTGTGTGAATAGTGCATGATTCTATTCTCAATATCCAATTCAATAACTTTAATTAATTGCTTCATTGTTTGTTCTTCATGCAAGTTACTTTAGTTTAACTTTACTACTTGTACGATTTGTAATAAGAATTAACTACCGTGAGATTGTAAATTGCAATGGGGTAGTTGTCTTATATGCTCTAGTTGTTTCGATTTCTGCATTATAAACTTGACTGTTAAATGGTAAAGAAAATAATTTAGTTATAAAAAAAATTTTACATACCTTTTTATGATAACTGAAAACATAGTCAATAGACTGATGCTTTCCTTAAGTATTGGGCAATAATAATTTTAAAAAAACTTTGTAACTCGTTTGGAATTCGTGATGAGATTCAATTACATATGTATATATTTCGATGAACGGTGAAAAAAAGAAAGAAGACAAAGAAGAGAAAAAAACTTTAATTTATTAAAAATATTCTCAATAAGATGTGATATTGGATAAAAGAAAAGCAAGAAAGAGAAAGTTTAACTTCGACTTTTGTTTGCTTCTTTTTTATAGGCTTTGCTCATCTCTCGTGATGATTAAAATATTTTCATTATTGATATAAGAACAAAAATTCATTGAAAACTGATTATATTTGCTATTTTATTTTCTTAAATATTTTTAGATAATATCAATATTATCAAAGATAGTTAAATTTTCAAGATAATTTTAATATATCAAAAAAAAATTTTTTTTAGACAAGTGTTTACATCTTTCACAACACTTGATTTTCATAATACACTTGCTCTCAAAATCATCACTTTCCATATGCTACATGTACTAAATATTCGAATGTGTATGTGAAAACATGACATTCATTATTGCTTGTATTCTATATTTTAATACTAATACAAATAATGCCGGTGAATAAACTTTCCGAAAAATATAGACGCACACACAGTGAGCAATAATGAATATTTAAACAATTTTCACTCTCGCTTTACGTCTTGGCTTTTTTGTGTTGACATGATGAAGAGAAGAAAATGTCAAGAAAAAATAAACAAAACATTTACTAGGTCATTATAATTTCTTTATGAAAAGACCAACCATTTACCATTTTTGCCATTGTTCGCTTAAATTCACCATTATTGTTTGATGATAAATATTTTACAACTTGTTAAACTGATAATTAAAGATAATATACTCATCATTATTATCATACGATCTTTGATTTATTTAAGTATTTTGCTTTATGTTTAATTTAATAAAATATTTTTTTTGTTTGTATTAGATTTTTTTAATACTAAGTTTCTACTTCTTGAGTGCATATGCTGTAATTAATCAAGAAGCACAGAGACGAGAAGCACCTTCTAATCAATATGGTCCACCACCGAGACCATCATTCAATCAACAGAAACGAATTCAAGCAATGCAACGTTTAATTGCAATCATGAGAAATGGTGGCTATGATAATCAAGCTCGTGTTGTCAATCGGCCGATTCCAATTCACAACGTTCCACCACAAAATGTTTATGGACCTCCAGTTACTACTAATAGTAATCAAGGTTATAGCAGTAGTAGCGGAAGCCTTCACTCTTTCACACACAATCATAATCCAGATGTACGTTGCGATGGATGGATTCCAATTCCTGGTAATTCTATTCCAAATCATGCATCAGCAAGTGGTTCAGCAAGTACTAGTGGAAATATTGATACTTCATATGGCCCACCTAATCATAGTTCAACAAATAGTGGCAGTTTAAGTACTTTGATTGTAGTTCCTGAAATTGATACATCTTACGGTGTGCCACCTCCACCTGTAAATCCACAATCAAGTTATGGTGTCCCCGCAACTATCAGTGGCATTTCACACTCGTCATCTTCATCAATTTCGGCCGTTGATTCAAGTTATAATGTACCACAGCCACCTGCACCCTCACTTATCGTTCCGCATAAAGAATACGGCGTTCCTGTAGCATATAATAATGGAAATGCTCATTCATCATCTTCATCAGTTGATTCAAGTTATAATGTACCTCAACAGCCAGCTGTCGTTCCACACAAAGAATATGGCCCACCAATAATTATTGGTACAGGTCATGCTTCATCAGCAACTGCTATTGGATCAATTGATACTTCATATGGATCACCACCAGTTCAACCAGCACCTGTTATTGAGAATGAATATGGAGCACCTGCAATTAGTGCACATGGTTCATCTTCAGCAGGAAATTTATTCTCAAACATTGAAACTTCTTATAATGTGCCTCAATCAAATCATTTTGATTCTTATGCACCTCCTCCTAGTGGAATTATTCATTCAGAAGATGTTCATCATTCATCTGGAGGTGAATATCAACAAGTTCAAAGTATTGGAACTGAATTACAACTTCCAGAAATTGATTCTGGTGCACAATTTAACAACAATAATGCAATTGGTCTAGTATCATCAACTTTAGGCGTTTCTGGAAACAGTGAAGTAATCAAATCGCATGCAATTCATGAAAGTCACACATCAGAAGTAAGTATAAACTAATATTTCTTTTGATGATTATATTTAAAGATATACGAATTTCCTAATTTATTTATTCAAATAGTTGACAAATGGAGCAAATAGTTTTTCCAAATGCAGCAAGTGATAGTTATTCTGTCCCACCGGTCGATAGTTATGCACCTGGAAATTACAATCCATCGTTCTTAAATCAACAACAGCAACAACGAAGACCACCACCAATCAGACCGCAACGACCAATTCCTCTTTTACAACCACAGAGACAGTCACAATCACAATATATTCCTCCAGTACCAATGAAATTGGTAAGACCACAAGCGCCTCCACCAAACTTTAGACCATTACCTCATAATGAGCATGCACAATCAATTGCACAAAGTTATTCATCACAATCTCATCATTCATCACACTCTCAAACTATTCGTCATCCTCCTCAAAGACCGCCAGTAATTCATCGCATGCCAGTTCCACAAGGATTATTACAATCAATCGGTCAAAATGTTCAAGCGCAAGATAATGGCTATAGAACTCATTCAAGTAACACTAATACATATCTTCCCCCGCCGAGCAATGAAATACCGATTCCGCCAGTGAATTTAGTCGTGCCGAATACAGGACCTGTTCAGCATTTTAATAGTTATTCAAATAGTGGCAGTAGTGGTGTTGCAACATCAAGTTCAACATTTTCATTGCAAAATAATGAACTGAGAAATGTTCATGTAATTCATGATTGTGGAAAAGGACATTTGCCAGCTCAAAGTTATGGTACTCCTTTAGCACCTCCTTTGAGTCAATATATACCACCTAATGAAAGTCATTCTGCTGTTTTGAGTACAAGCTATGAAGTTCCAGCACAAAATTTTGAAATTCCACAACATAATTCAGTTGATTTCAATTCTCCAGCAAATTCATATGGTCCTCCTGCAAGCGGACCTGCATCTTCTTCACTTGATGTTATTGGACTAGAATCACGAGGAAATTCAGTCATTGTTGAACCACAAACAGCTGAAAGTAATGATGCACCAAAAGTTGAACTTCCAGGACTTTCAAGTGGTCTCAGCAATTCAGGATTAGACTTTATATCAGCAACAAAATCACATACACTCGTTTTACCAACATCTCAATCAGGTCCAACGAGAAACTTTCAATTAAATATTCAAAGCTCACATTCAGATCAGAGTGATAATCGTGTTGATTTACCAAACCATCATCAGCAAATATTAGCTGATGGACTTCTCAATTCAATTTTGAATGCAATCGAGCAACCATCATCTACTGTTCCTCAAGTATCTGAAGATCCTGAACAAGAACATAAAGAAGCAAAAAAATTCTTAGAAAGTAAAGCCGGTCAAGAGGTCTTAGCTGAGAAAAAAGAACATTAAGCGATTGAAAGAGAATTGAGAGATTGACTGACTGAATTTTTTATGTTTGAGAGACAAAATAATAGAAATGAGATAGGATTTGATAAAAGTGCCAAAATTTGATTTTTTGACACTCTTTGTATTCGTCTAAATCTCAATTTACTTTGTTATATGAATGTTCATATTTGCTTCTATAAAAGAGCATTATATTTTTGATAGTCTTAAGCTGCTTTATTTATTATTACATAACTCTGCTTAATAATCCGCTTAATTTAGTATTACTTGGTATAACTTAAAACACAAGTGTATAGAGAAAGAAAGAAAAAAGTTTTTTTTTGTTGTGTCTCAAAATTATCATAATTTTTTTCTTAACTATTATAAAATCATGAAGAAAAGAGAAGCAGGAAAAATCATTGTTGTTGCCATAAAAAATTCATTAGATGAAGCTAAAATGAATGAAAAGAAATGAAATTATATGGAAATGAAGATGCATTATATATTTTATTTGCGGAAATTTATTAAATGAAATGAATTGAGATTATGTCATTTTGTTTGAATTGAATTTTTGCTCGCTTTAAATAAGTAAGAATCAATGAAGAATTGTTCTCTTTTTCATAATATACTGACTATTTGAATACAGTTAAAAGAAAGAAAAACACAATTAAAAACTAATTTTTTTTTATTTGCTTTTCTTTTGATTATTGTATGAAATATGCAATTAATATCGAAGATGGAAATGACTTTGAAAAGAATTTGTAGGCAATAAAAGAGACATCATAATTATAATCACAATAAAAAAAGTATTTCTTTATTTTATCTTTTATTTAGGTTTTAGACAGGCGTCAAAATTTGGCATTGAACATCGCAGAAGAGACAATTATGAAATGATAAAAAGTGAGCTCATTAGTAGACATGATGAAAAATTAATAATTCATTGAGTAGTATCAGATAATTTCAAGGAAAAAAAGATAACTCTCAAAAACTAAATCAGGTTATGTTACGAAAATTGTCATTGAAACCAATATTTTTAGTTATCAAATTTACAAACAAAAAATTAATTTCAAGTTGAAACTATCCAAAATCCAAAAATATGGCATTTCATTTTTTTATAAAATGAAAGTTTTTTCTTTCGGATATCTTATTTTAAAAGTTTTTACTATAAGCGAAAGACTTGTAAAGATGTCGAATTGGTGATAATATGTTCGGCATATTGTGCATATATCTCTTTCTCTCTTTGTGTTACTCGCTTGAATCCGGAATAAAAAAAGAAAGATTTCTTCTTTAACTTTGTCTTTCGTTTTCAATTTCTTGCACAAACGACCTTGTATTCATACAAACACACAAGTATGATATGAAAGATTTCACTCACAATAAAAATATTAAAGTGGCAGCAGGCTTACCAAACACATCAACATGGCACTTATTAATTATTGTTTTTCTCTTCGAAGTGAAATTACAAATACCTCAAAATATGAGATCACCAAAATGATCACTTTCTTTTTATATTTCGCACAAGTGTCAAATTAAATATTCACATATGTAAAACAATTTAAATTATAAATTTTCATGCTATAATACATATTTAATTAAGCATTAATAAAATCTTTTGAAAAGATTTCATTTTTTAAATATAATAAATTTGAGAACAAATTGCAAAGTAAAATTATTTTAATTATTTTGCAAATGTATAGTGATAAAGTAAATTTTTTCAAAAAGATGAAGTTTTTTTAAAAATGTATATATATATGGTATGTTTGTCACATTTTCTATAACTCATCTTAGATAAATTTTAAGAAATGTAAAATTTCATCATATGAATCATTTTAAATTCATTCAGTATATATCAGTGACTGTTGCACAAATTGAATAACGTAAAATTTACATAGTTAACTAGTAATAAATTTTTAAGACACGTAGACATCTTTTGACTTGATATGGATGAGAATAGTAAATGGGAGTAAATGTAACATCTCTTTGATTGCATCATTTCAAGTTCTCATTGTATGTTAATTTAAAACTCGATTTTGTTGGTTCATCAAGTTGACCTTGAAACATGAATGATGATGTTATAGCACAAACATCTAGGAATAAGAAAGAGTGTATGATATCATATAGCTGTTAATATGTTAATATAAAAGAGTTTCACTTGCCAATTTTCAACATGATTTACCTTCCTACATTACACATCCGTAAAACAAATTTCATTGCAATGAAAAAAAATGCAATTATATACATTTTTTCAGACGGATTTGCACACAAATAAAGTTTTTTTTATATATACAAACTGATCATTGCCATTTATTCATATTCCTTTTTATATATATATGTAGGTATCAAATTTTTGAGAAATTTTTATTTGTATTGCGAGTCGTAAAGAGAAAGAAGAAACTTTCTCTTAATGTAAATTTTTTTAAAGATTTTTGTGATTGCTTACAAAAAAACATGCGAATATCACTGTGCATATTACAGCATACTCTTTCGTCCGTTCAAATATATATTATTTATCTTAGAAGTGATTTTAATAATTGTAATAAATAAATATTTACCAATAAAACTTTTTGTTTGATAAAATTAATTTCTAGAGAAATGACGATCAACGGCGGTGTTAGCTCATTTGTTGTATGAAATTATAAAATTTCATGTAATTTATTTTCTGGAATTCCCATAAAATCAACATATGAGTATTCGCAGAAATATTTCATTGTATACGAATATGAATAAGAAAAGAGTAGAGAAAATATTAAGAGAACATAATTTCATATCGACAATAAATCAAACTAAGTTGAAACAATAATAAAAAAATGAAATGATAATGATGAGATGAAGTAAAAGTGAATTCTCGAGACGGAACGTAAGATTAATTCGACACAATACTCGGGACACAATCAAAATGAGCAACGATGAGATGGAAGAAAGAAAGAGAGAAAAAGAAAGAAAAAGTGATGACTTGAAGGTGAATGCCATGAACTTGTATATTGTAATGTCCGATTTATTTATTGACTTCCTTTTCTTTATCTATATTAAGGGAACATTACACTCAAATTACACTTTCATTTTCGTTTGTTGATCGCATTTATCTATTTCAATATTATCAAATTAAGATTTATAATTATACCTCGTACTTTGGTAGCAATTAGTTAATATGACAGATCAGTGACCAGTACGAGCTTCGCTCGCACATTGGTGGCAATCAGTCAGTTAATATGGCAGATCAGTGACCAGTACGAGCTCCGCTCGCACATTGGTAGCAATCATTTAATATGGCAGATCAGTGACCAGTCGAGCTTTCGCCCACATTGGTGGCAATCAGTTAAAATGGCAAGATCAGTGACCAGTACGAGCTTCGCTCGCTACATTGGTAGCAATCAGTTAATATGGCAGATCAGTGACCAGTACGAGGCTTCGCTCGCAATTGGTGGCAATCAGTTAATATGGCAGAGATCAGTGACCAGTAGACGAGCTTCGCTCGCAACTTTTGGTAGCAATCAGTTTAATATGGCAGAATCAGTGACCAAGTACAGCTTTCGCTCGCACATTGTGGCTAATTCAGTTTAATAGGCAGAATCCAGTGACCAGTACGAGCTTCGCTTCGCAATTGGTAGCATTCAGTTAATTGGAAGATCAGTGAACAAGTACGAGCTTTCGCTCGCCACATTGGTGGCAATCAGTTAATATGGCAGATCAGTGAACGAGAGTACGGAGCTTCGCTGCAGCATTGGTGCATCAGTTTAATAGGCCAGATCTAATTGATCAGTAAGAGCTTCGCTTCGCACATTGTGGCAATCAGTTAATAGGCAAGATCAGTGACCAGTATGTCGAGCTTCGCTCGCACATTGGTGCAATCAGTTTATTGGCAAATCAGTGACCAGTACGAGCTTCCGCTCGCACATTGGTGCAATCAGTTAATATGGCAGATCAGTGACGAGTACGAGCTTCGCTTCGCACCATTGGTGCAATCAGTTAATATGGCAGATAGTGACCGTACGAGCTTTCGCTCGCAATTGTGGCAATCATTAAAATATGGCAGATCATGGACCATAAGAGCTTCGCTCGACATTGGGGGCATCAGTTAATATGGCAAGATCAGTGACGAGTAAGAGCTTCGCTCGCACATTGGTGCAATCAGTTATATGGCAAGTCAGTGACCAGTACGAGGCTTCGCTCGCAACTTTGGTAGCATCAGTTAATATGGCAGATCATGACCAGTACGAGCTTCGCTCGCCATTGTGCAATCAGTTAATTGCGATCAGTGACCAGTACGAGCTTCGCTCAGGCACTTTGGTGGCGATCAGTTAAAATGACAGATCATAACATTTTACAACATTTTCTGATGAAAATTTTTTTGGTTCATGTGAATGGACATGGGACTATAATGTGCAGCATAATGCATTATTTGGGTCAAATCCCAAAAATCACTTCTGACATGTTTTCTTCATGTTTTTTACATTTTACAACAATTTTCTGATGAAAAAATTTTTTTGGTTCATGTGATGGACATGGACTACATGTGCAGCCATAGCATTATTGGGTCAAAATGCCTCAAAAATCACTATCTGACATGTTTTCTTCATGTTTTAAATGAATTTTAACAACATTTTTCTGATGAAAAATTTTTTTTGTTCAATGTGATGGAACATGGACTACAGTGCAGCATACAATTAATTGGGTCAAAAATGGCCTCAAAAATCACTTCTGACATGTTTTCCTTCATGTTTTATGACATTTTACAACATTTTCTGATGAAAAATTTTTTGGTTCATGTGATGGACATGGAACTACATGTGCCAGCATATGCAATTATTGGGTCAAAATGCCTCAAAAATCACTTCTGACATGTTTTCCTTCAATGTTTAATGACATTTTACAACATTTTCTGATGAAAAAATTTTTTTGGTTCATGTGATGGACATCACTACATGTGCATGCATATGCAGTTATTTGGGTCAAAATGCCTCAAAAATCACTTCTGACATGTTTCTTCATGTTTTAATGAATTTTGACCCAAATAATGCATATGCTGCACATGTAGTCCATGTCCATCACATGAACCAAAAAAATTTTTCATTCAGAAAATGTTGTAAAATGTCATAAAAATGAAGAAAACATGTCAGAAGTGATTTTTGAGGCATTTTGACCCAAATAATGCATATGCTGCACATGTAGTCACATGTCCATCACATGGAAAACCAAAAAAAATTTTTTCATCAGAAAATGTTGTTAAATGTCATAAAACATGAAGAAAACATGTCAGAAGTGATTTTTGAGGCATTTGGACCCAAAATGCATATGCTGCACATGTAGTCCATGTCCATCACATGAACCAAAAAATTTTTTCATCAGAAAATGTTGTAAAAATGTCATAAACATGAAGAAAACATGTCAGAAGTGATTTTTGAGGCATTTTGACCCAAATAATGCATATGCTGCACATATAGTCCCATGTCCATCACATGAACCAAAAAATTTTTTCATCAGAAAATGTATGTAAAATTTATGATCTGTCATTTTAAACTGATCGCCACCAAAGTGCGAGCGAAGCTCGTACTGGTCACTGATCTGCCATATTAACTGATTGCACCAAAATGTGCGAGCGAAGATCGTACTGGTCCTGAACTGCCATATTAACTGATTGCTACCAAAGTGCGAGCGAAGTCTACTGGTCACTGATCTGCATATTAACTGATGCACCAAGTCGAGCGAAGCTCGTACTCGTCACTGATCTGCCATATTAACTGATTGCCACCAATGTGCGAGCGAAGCTCGTACTGGTCACTGATCTGCCATATTAACTGATTGCCACCAATGTGCGAGCGAAGCTCGTACTGGTCAATGATCCTGCCATATTAACTGATTGCACCAATGTGCGAGCGAAGCTCGTACTCGTCACTGATCTGCCATATTAATCTGATTGCCACCAATGTGCGAGCGAAGCTTCGTACTGGTCACTGATCTGCCATATTAACTGATTGCACCAATGTGCGAGCGAAGCTCGTACTGGTCACTGATCTGCCATATTAACTGATTGCCACCAATGTGCGAGCGAAGCTCGACTGTCACTGATCTGCCATAGTTAACTGATTGCACCAATGTGCGAGCGAAGCCGTACTCGTCACTGATCTCCATATTAACTGATTGCCACAATGTGCGAGCGAAGCTCGTACTGGTCACTGATCTCATATTAACTGATTGCTACCAATGTGCGAGCGAAGCTCGTACTTGGTCACTGATCTGCCATATTAACTGATTGCCACCAATGTGCGAGGCGAAGCTCGTACTGGTCACTGATCTTGCCATATTAACTGATTGCTACCAAGTGCGAGCGAAGCCTCGTACTGGTCACTGATCTGCCATATTAACTGATTGCCACCAATGTGCGAGCGAAGCTCGTACTGGTCACTGTTGCCATATAACTGTTGCTACCAATGTCGAGCGAAGCTCGTACTGGTCACTGATCTGCATATTAACGATTGCCACCAATGTGCGAGCGAAGCTCGTACTGGTCACTGATCTGCCATATTAACTGATTTGCTAACCAATGTGCGAGACGAAGCTCGTACTGGTCATGATCTGCCATATTAACTGATTGCCACCAATGTGCGAGCGAAAGCTCGTACTGGTCACTGATCTGTCATATTAACTAATTGCTACCAAAGTACGAGGTAAATTATAAATCTTATTTGATAATTTGAAATAGATAATGCGATCAACAAACGAAAATGAAAGTGTAATTTGAGTGTAAATGTTCTTAATATAGATAAAGAAAAGGAAGTCAATAAATAAATCGGAACATTACAATACACAGTTTCATGGCATTCACCTTCAAGTCATCACTTTTTCTTTCTTTTTCCTCTCTTTCTTTCTCCATCTCATCGTTGCTCATTTTGATTGTGTCCCGAGTATTGTGTCGAATTAATCTTACGTTCCGCTCGAAGAATTCACTTTTACTTCATCTCATCATTATCATTTCATTTTTTTATTATTGTTTCAACTTAGTTTGATTTATTGTCGATATGAAATTATGTTCTCTTAATATTTTCTCTACTCTTTCTTATTCATATCCGTATACAATGAAAATATTTCTGCGAATACTCAATATGTTGATTTTATGGGAATTCCAGAATATAATTACATGAAATTTTTATAATTTCATACAACAAATGAGCTAACACCGCCGTTGATCGTCATTCTCTAGAAATTAATTTTATCAAACAAAAAGTTTTATTGGTAAATATTTTTATTACAATTATTAAATCAACTTCTAAGATAAATATATATATTTGAACGGACGAAAGAGTATGCTGTAATATGCACAGTGATATTCGCATGTTTTTTTGTAGCAATCACAAAAAATTTAAAAAAATTTAACATTAGAGAAAGTTTCTTCTTCTCTTTACGACTCGCAATACAAAATAAAAATTTCTCAAAAATTTGATACCTACATATATATATAAAAAAGAATATGAATAAATGGCAATGATCATTTGTATATATAAAAAAAACTTTATTGTTGGTGCAAATCCGTCTGAAAAAATGTATATAATTGCATTTTTTTTCATTGCAATGAAATTTGTTTTAACGGATGTGTAATGTAGGAAGTAAATCAATGTTGAAAATGGCAAGTGAACTCTTTTATATTACATATTAACAGCTATATATATCATACACTCTTTCTTATTCCTAGATGTTGTGCTATAACATCATCATTCATGTTTCAAGGTCAACTTGATGAACCAACAAAACGAGTTTTAAATTAACATACAATGAGAACTTGAAATGATGCAATCAAAGAGATGTTACATTTACTCCCATTTACTATTCTCATCCATATCAAGTAAAAGATGTCTACGGTCTTAAAAATTATTACTAGTTAACTATGTAAATTACGTTATTCAATTTGTGCAACAGTCACGATATATACTGAATGAATTTAAAATGATATATGATGAAATTTTACATTTCTTAAATTTATCTAAGATGAGTTATAGAAAATGTGACAAACATCCATATATATATACATTTTTTAAAAAAACTTCATCTTTTTGAAAAAAATTTACTTATATCACTATACATTTCAAAATAATTAAATAATTTTACTTTGCAAATTTGGTTCCAAAATTTTATATATTAAAAATGAAATCTTTTCAAAAAGATTTTATTAATGCTTAATTAAATATGTATAATAGCTGAAAATTTATAATTTAAATTTGTTTACATATGTGAATATTTAATTTGACCACTTGTGCGAAATATAAAAAGAAAGTGATCATTTTGGTGATCTCATATTTGGAGGTATTTGTAATTCACTTCGAAGAGAAAAACAATAATTAATTAATGCCATGTTGATGTGTTTGGTAAGCCTGCTGCCACTTTATATTTTTATTGTGAGTGAAATCTTTCATATCATACTTGTGTGTTTGTATGATACAAGGTCCGTTTGTGCAAGAAATTGAAACGTAAAGACAAAGTTAAAGAAGAAATCTTTCTTTTTTATTCCGGATTCAGCGAGTAACACAAAGAGAGAAAGAGATATATGCACATATGCGAAACATTTATCACAATTCGACTCTTTACAAGTCTTTCGCTTATAGTAAAAACTTTTAAAATAAGATATCCGAAAAAAAACTTTCATTTTATAAAAAAATGAAATGCCATATTTTTGGATTTTGGATATTTCAACTTGAAATTATTTTTTTGTTTGTAAATTTGATAACTAAAAATATTGGTTTCAATGACAATTTTCGTAACAAACCTGATTTAGTTTTGAGAGTATCTTTTTTCTTGAAATTAATCTGATACTACTCAATGAAATTATAATTTTTTCATCATGTCTACTAATGATGACTCACTTTTATCATTTCATAATTGTCTCTTCTGCGATGTTCAATGCCAAATTTTGACGCCTGTCTAAACTAAATAAAAGATAAAATAAAGAAATACTTTTTTATTGTGATTATAATTATGATGTCTCTTTTATTGCCTACAAATTCTTTTCAAAGTCATTTCCATCTTCGATATTAATTGCATATTTCATACAATAATCAAAGAAAAGCAAATAAAAAAAAATTAGTTTTTAATTGTGTTTTTCTTTCTTTTAAACTGTATTCAAATAGTCAGTATATTATGAAAAAGAGAACATTCTTCATTGATTCTATTATTTAAAGCAGCAAAAAATTCAATTCAAAACAAAATGACATAATCTCAATTCATTTCATTTATAAATTTCCGCAAATATAATATATAATGCTCTTCATTTCCATATAATTTCATTTCTTTTCATCATTTTAGCTTCATCTAATGAATTTTTTATGGCAACAACAATGATTTTCCTGCCTTCCTTTTTCTTCAATGATTTATATAATAGTTAAGAAAAATTATGATATTTTGAGACACAACAAAAAAAAACTTTTTTTCTTCTTTCTCTATACACTTGTGTTTTAAGTTATACCAAGTAATACTAAATTAAGCGGATTATTAAGCAAGAGTTATGTAATAATAAATAAAGCAGCTTAAGTATCAAAAATATAATGCCTCTTATTATAGAAGCAAATATGAACATTCAATAACAAAGTAAATTGAGTTTTAGACGAATAACAAAGAAGGTGTCAAAAAATCAAATTTTGGCACTTTTATCAAATCCTATCTCATTCTATTATTTGTCTCTCAACTAAAAAATTCAAGTCAGTCAATCTCTCAATTCTCTTTCAATCGCTTAATGCTTCTTTTTCTCAGCTAAGACCTCTTGACCGGCTTACTTTCTAAAATTTTTTTTGCTTCTTTAATTTCTTGTTCAGATCTTCAGAACTTGAGGAACAGTAGAATGATGTTGCTCGATTGGCCATTCAAAATTGAATTGAAGAAGGTCCAATCAGCTAATATTTGCATGATGATGGTTTGGGTAATCACACGCATTATACACTCTGATCTGGAAAAATGTGAACGCTTTGGAAAAATTTAATTGAAAGTTTCGTAAATTTCGTGGAGCCGCTGATTGAGATGTTTGGTAAAAACGAGTGTATGTGATTTTGTTGCTGATATAAAGTCTAATCCTGAATTGCTGAGACCACTGAAGTCCTGGAAGTTTCAACTTTGGTGGCATCATTACTTTCAGCTGTTTTGGTTCAACAATGACTGAATTTCCTCGTGATTCTAGTCCAATAACATCAAGTGAAGAAGATGCAGGTCCGCTTGCAGGAAGGACCATATGAATATTGCTGGAGAATTGAAATAAAACTGAATTATGTTGTGAATTTCAAAATTTGTGTGCTGGAACTCATGCTTGTACTCAAACAGCAGAAGACTTTCAATTAGGTGGTATTATATTGACTAAAGGAGGTGCTAAAGGAGTACCATTAACTTTGAGCTGGCAAATGTCCTTTTCCACAATCTGATTACATGAACCATTTCTCAGTTCATTATTTTGCCAATGAAAATGTTGAACTTGATGTTGCAACCACCACTACTGCACTATTTTGAATTAACTTAATTTTAAAACTTTCCTTGAAAAAACAGGTCCTGTATTCGGCAACGACTAAATTTTCCCCACTTGTGGCGGAATCGTATTTCATTGCTCGACGGTGGAAGATAATGTATTAGTGTTACTTGAATGAGGTTCTATAGCCATTATCTTGCCGCTTGAACATTTTTTGACGATTGATTGTATAACCTTGTGGAACTGGCATGCGAGAATACTGCGTTTTGAGGAGGATGACGAAATAGTTTTGAGAGTGTGATGTAATGATGAGTTGTGGATATAACTTGTGCAATTGAATTGTGCAGCTCATTATGAAGGTAATATGGTCCAAAGTTTGGTGGAGTCGCCTTGTGGTCCCTTACCAATTTCATTGGTACTGGAGGAAATATATTGTGATTGTGACTGTCCTCTGTGGTTGTTAAAAAGGAATTGGTCGTTGCGGTCTGATTGGTGGTGGCTTCGTTGTTGCTGTTGTGATTTAAAGAACGATGGATTGTAAATTTCCAGGTGCAATAACTATCGACACCACCGGTGGGACAGAATAATATCACTTGCTGCATTGAAAAACATTGCTCCATTTTGTCAACTATTTGAATAAATAAATTAGGAAATTCCGTATATCTTTTAAATAAATTCATCAAAAAGAAAATATTGAGTTTATACTTACTTCTGATGTGTGACTTTTCATGAAATTGCATGCGATTTATTACTTTCACTGTTTCCAGAAACGCCTAAAGTTGAGATACTAGACCCAATTGCATTATTTGTTGTTAATTGTGCACCAGAATCAATTTATGGAAAGTTGTAATCAGTTCCAATACTTTGAAACTTGTTGATATTCCACCTCCCAGTATGAATGATGAAACATCTTCTGAATGAATAATTCCACTAGGAGGAGTGCAAAAAGAATCAAATGATTTGATTGAGGCACATTAAAGAAGTTTCAATGTTTGAGAATAAAATTCCTGCTGAAGATGAACCATGTGCAACTAATTGCAGGTGCTCCCATATCATTCTCAATAACAGGTGCTGGTTGACTGGTGGTGATCCATATGAAGTAAATCAATTTGATCCAATGAGCAGTTGCTGATGAAGCATGACCTGTTACCAACTATTATTGGTGGGCATATTCTTTGTGTGGAACGACAGCTGGCTGTTTGAGGTACAATATAACTTGAATCAACTGATGAAGATGATGAATGAGCATTCCATTATTATATGCACAGGAACGCCGTATCTTAGCGGAACGATAAGTGGAGGTGCAGGTGGCTGTGGTACATTATAACTTGAATCAACGGCCGAAAAATTTGATGAAAGATGCGAGTGTGAAATGCACTGATAGTGGGGGGGGGGGGGGGGGGGGGGGGGGGGGGGTGCGGGGGACACCATAACTTGATTGTGGATTTAACAGGTGAGAGTGGGCACACCCGTAAGATGTATCAATTTCAGGAAACTACAATCAAAAGTACTTAAACTGGCCACTATTTGTTGAACTATGATTTAGGTGGGGCCATAATGAAGTAATCAATATTTTCACTAGTACTTGCTGAACCACTGCTGATGCAATGATTGGAATAGAATTACCGGAATTGGAATCCTCATGCAACGTACATCTGGGATTTGATTTGGGTGTGTGAAGAGTGAAGGCTTCCGCTACTACTGCTATATAACTTGATTACTATTAGTAAGTAACTGGAGGTCCATAACATTTTGTGGTGGAACGGTTTTGAATTGGAATCGGCCGATTGACAACACGAGCTTGATTAATCATAGCCACCATTTCCATGATTGCAATTAACGTTGCATTCCTTTGAATTCGTTTCTGTTTGATTGAATATGGTCTCGTGGTGGACCATATTGATTAGAAGGTGCTTCTCGTCTCTGTGATTCTTGATTAATTACAGCATATGCACTCAAGAAGTAGAAACTTAGTATATAAAATCTAATACAAACAAAAAAATATTTTATTAAATTAAACATAAAGCAAAATACTTTAAATAAATCAAGATCGTAATGATAATAATGATGAGTATATTACTGTTAATTATCATAGTTAAACAAGTTGTAAAAATATTTATGCATCAAACAATAATGGTGAATTTAAGCCGAACAATGGCAAAAATGGTAAACTGGTTGGTCCTTTTTCATAAAGAAATTATAATGACCTAGTAATGTTTTGTTTAATTTTCTTGACAATTTTCTTCTCTTTCATCAGTCAACATCAAAAAAGCCAAACGTAAAGCGAGAGTGAAAATTGTTTAAAATATCATTATTGCTACTGTGTGTGCGTCCTATATTTTTCGGAAAGTTTTATCACCGGCATTATTTGTATTAGTATTAAAATATTAGAATACAAGCAATAATGAATGTCAATGTTTTCACATACACAATTCGAATATTTAGTAGATGTAGCATATGGAAAGTGATGATTTGAGAGCAAAGTGTAATTATGAAAATCAAGTGTTGTAAAGATGTAAACACTTGTCTACAAAAAAAATTTTTTTTTGATATATTAAATTATCTTGAAAAATTTAACTATCTTTGATAATATTGATATTATTAAAAATATTTAAGAAAATAAAACAAAATATAAAGTTTTCAATGAATTTTTTGTCTTATATCATAATGAAAATATTTTAATCATCACGAGAGATGAGCAAAGCCTATAAAAAAGAAGCAAACACAAAGTCGAGTTATAACTTTCTCTTCTTGCTTTTCTTTTATCCAATATCAATCTTATTGAGAATATTTTAATAAAATTAAAGTTTTTTTCTCTTCTTGTCTCTTTCTTTTTTCACCGTTCATCGAAATAATATACATATGTAATTGAAATCTCATCACGATTCCAAACGAAGTTACAAAGTTTTTTTAAATTATTATTGCCCAATACTTAAGGAAAGCATCAGTTCATTGACATGTTTCAAAGTTATCATAAAAGGTTGTAAATTTTTTTATTAACCTAAATTATTTCTTTACCATTAAACAGTCAAGTTTATAATGCAGAAATGAAACAACTAGACGCATATAAGACAACTACCCCATTGCAATTTACAATCTCACGGTAGTTTAACTTCTTATTACAAACGTAACAAGTAGTAAAGTTAAACTAAAGTAAACCTTGCATTAAGAAGAAAACAATGAAGCAATTAATTAAAGTTATTGAATTGGATATTGAGAAATAGAATCATGCACTATTCACACAAATACACACGATTTCTTGATATTTAAGAGAGTAAATGGAAACAGAGTTTTATATCAGACAAAGCGAATTTCCTCAGAAGTTTAGTTAAGGGCGAGTAAATTGGTAAATGTCAAACATAATCGATGATCGTAAAAACAAGTTTGTCTTAAATTCTCCCTTGGATATATGCTTTTGAACTTTATAGGTTTATTGTAAAATATGTCTTTGACCAATCATAGAAAATAATAATTCCTACATTGATTTTCTTTCATCCTATTATCAATAATATTTTTAACAATGATAAGTCATACTAATATATTTTAAAAGAAAAAAATGTCTTTAATATATCATATCCTGAGCGAATGACATGTTGTTGATTGTTAGAGGTTTTTCACTCACTTCCTCTCTCCAATTTTATTAATTTCATCATTTCAAAAAAATTTATAAATTTATAAATCATGCATGCGTGTGTACGAGAGTGAAGGTTTTGAGGCTTTTTCCTCTGTTGATTGTAAACACATTCATTGAATTGAAAACCTCTTCTGTCACCATGGAAATGAAAGATGAACTCTGTTAGAGGTGAATTTAATGTGAAACCATGATCACAATAAGAAATCATACATAACAATCAACTGATACGAATTCTAAGGAAATCAATATCAATACGAAAACAAATGTTGCCTATAGGGTAATTCAGATTAATAAGCTCTTTTTTTATGAATCAAAATGCATTATGTTTTCAAACTAATTCCCAATTGTAGATATAAAAATATACTCATTTAAATATATTAAAATAATTGAACAAAGATATGAGCAAAATTTTAGGCTTATTTATGGATAATTTATAAGTTTCATACAAAGATGTAAGTTTTAGCATGACTTGAGTTCAGGTAAGTTTTTAATATTACGAATGAACTTTTTAACAAGTGAAATTAGTTTACAGAACATATAAAAAAGGAACAAAAATTTTATTACTTGCATGATTATGATATAAAGCAAAAATAGTAGAAGGTTGTACATGCCATACTAAAGATTATATTGCAAAAGTGCGAAATAACGTGATGGTAATAAAATGGGTTTTCGTCCCTTTTTCAATTCTTTTTTCATTCCTCATCGTATGTTAGTTTTTGAAATGTAATAGTGCGAATATACTTATATGAAGTATCAATATTGATGATATAACATTTAATAAAATTATTCAAACTAAGAGTATACTCTAGTTAAAAACTTTTAAAAATCGTATCTAGTTTTTAACTATCTGTTGATTCAACTGTTCAATGAAGAATTAAAGAAAAAGTAAGTTTTCACATCATTTTTTTTAACTCACATGGCAATTTTTATTTTTTCATGGCAACAAAACGTTTCGAAGAATAAAGTGACACTAGTGAAAGTTTGTGTAAGAATTGCTAATACTGAAAACGAACACAGAATTGTTCTATATATGTGTGGTTTATTATCTCCTTGCAAAAAAAAGAGATGAAAAAATTTTCTACACATCTCTTATGATAAGAAAATATTTTTGTGTACATTAAAAAATACAAATATTTAAAAAGTTTTTATGTTTCAAAAAATTTCTTACATTTTTTCCTAATTTTAAACTTTACCATAACAAATGTTGAAAATACTAGAAAAGTCAGCTCTTAAAACTGCGTAAAATAAAATTAAAAAATATTCGTTTAAAAAAAAAAGAGAATGAAAAATTCAGACTGCTTTAAATTTGATTCTAGAAAAATCTATTCGGTTCCCTTTCGCATTTAATCCAGTATCTTATCTCAGAAAATATTAAGATATGTATAAACTTGTGACGTAAAAAAATTATATTATTTAATCCAATTTTTTTGTTTCATTCCTGTGGCAAAAACATCAATGTTGTGGAACACCCTATAATGAATTTCCTTTCTTATGTTTAATCAACTTTTTTGTTTCGCTCTACGCATGTTTTTAAGGTATTTTTTTCTCATTTTATATATTATATCATAGCAAAATTAAATTCAATTTAAAAAAATTCATCTTTTAATTATGTATTGAACACGAATTATTTAAAAATGATTGCAATGTTTTGCCTATGATGACTGCATATTTTTAGGTAGATTAAAAAAAGGTCTG
>CM031379.1:36742199-36806126 GCA_018290095.1 Polypedilum vanderplanki
AAAAAATTATTAAAAACTTTTAAAAACCATCGTTTTTCGCGCCAACTATTACTTATCAATTCACAAGAAGATTTTGAGAGCACATGTAAAGTTTTAATTGGCGCGAAAAACGATGGTTTTTAAAAGTTTTTAATAATTTTTTTAAAAAATTAAAAATTTTCAACAAATATTCAAAAATTTCAAATTTGTTATGAATTTATAATAATAAAAATTCTTATTATATAATTTAAATTTAAAAATTTTAAATTTTTTATTTTTAAAAAATTTCAAATTTTGATTTTTTTTTTTAAAAGATTAAAACAATTTAAATTTTAAATTTTTCGAAATCAGTTTAAATAAAAATTTTCAATATTTTTAAATAATTTTTAATAACTTTTATGCAAATAAAATTAAAGGTTTTTTAATTTTTTAAATGGACTTTAGGAAATGACTAATATTATCATTGTTTTAATTAATTTTTTTAGATAAAATTATGTTAAAATTTCTTACAACTTTAAAATTTTTATTAAATAAACAATAGAAAATGTAAATTTTTAAACCTTAATAATTTTTAAAAAACCAATACTTTCAAGCTTTTTTATTTCAACTTTCTCTTATATGCTATTGAAATTTTTAAACATTTTTGTTTTTAAATTTGTGTTTTAATTAATTTGTCAGCAATCTCACGCTTTCTCTTTTGCAAATTTTTAATTTACCCAGTTATTTACAGTTAAGTAAATTATAACTAAATTTACTGTTACGAGATGATGATTAAGTGTAATTATTATCAAGCGAAGCATGTGTAATTATGTTGAATTTATGGAAAAAGAGAATTTTATATGATGGTAGTGGGGGAAATTAAGAATTAAATAACTGTTAATAATAATAAAAAGAAGGGGAAAATGTTTGTGGTGGTGGATATTTTGCAATATTTAAGGCCAATTTATGCTAACGAAATCGCAGTTCTTTTCGAAAATTCTAATAAATTGTTACTTTTACAATAATGAAGTGTGAGTTGTGTGATAAAAAGTATTTGAATAAAAAATCTTTAAATAATCATAAAAGAAGAGTGCATAAAATTGTACAAAGAGTGTTTTCTAATTGTCAATATTGTAAAACTAAATCTTTTTACAATGCATTCAATTTGGAAAATCATGAAAGAGCTTGTTATGAAAAATACAGACTTTTGGTAAATTTAAACAACATCAGTAAAGAAGAAGAAATGGTGAATTGTGAAATTTGTGATGTGAGTTTCAAGGTGAAATACAAAGCTAGCCATTTGAGATCGATGACACATATAAAACGAAATTTAAAAAAGATTTCACATCGTATCAATTTGAATGCATCACTCGGACCGGGTTCTTGCACCCGTCACTACATTTACATGCATGAAGAAGATGATGAAGCAGAGGAAAGTAAAAGTGAAGAAGACAATGCAATTGCTCTGTACTTGTAAAACTCGAAAATACATATCGTGAGGCTTTTTGATGATGAATTGGAAAAAAATGATGAAATTAAAATTCGATTTTGTTTAAACACAATAATTGAGAAAAATGGAGAAAAATCTGATTCAAACATGCAATATTTTTACTCACATTTTTATTACCTGGATAAATCTACAAATTTGGATTTGATTTTGGATGAAATTTTCGAAGAACTATTGACAACTATCGAAGAGGCTGAATTGGCTGGTTCAGGCTACATAATTTTTGGTATTAAATCTATTGATATATTTGTATACGAGATTAAAAATATTGGTTCGAAATATATTCCTCTTGATGATTTTTTACACAGAAAGCAAAAATATCTTGTGAACATAAAAAACAATGATGATTTGTGCATAATTTACAATCTAATTTACTACTTTTATGGAAAAAATATAAAAAGTGTAAAAAATACTGACGAATTTAAACCTTTTCTTAAAAATTTTAATTATTCCCACTTGAATTTTCCATTAAGTCTTAAGTCGATACATTTACTTGAAGAAGCTAATGCTGATAAAAGTTTCCGTATAAACATTTTTCAATATTGCGATAAAAAACATGAAATTTCTGTGTTGAAAGTTAATAGAAGAAAAAATTTGGAAGCAAAAAATGTTGTAAACATGCTTTTGTATGAAAAAGATGAAGATTTTCATTATATATTGCTACTAGATTTAATGCCCTTTATTAAACATCAGATTAATAAGTCGCATGCAAAGTATTTTATTTGTTATGATTGTTTGGCCACTTTTAAAGAAAAATCTAGTTTAGAGCTACATAAAAAATTGAAATGCTCGAAAATTTCTTTAAAATTCCCTCAAGAAGGAAAAGATGATAAAATTGTATTTAAAAATATTAAAACATTAAATAGGCATCTCGCGGTAGCATATTTTGACTTGGAATGTATAATTCAACCGCTGAACAATGAAAAAAATGAATGCGATACCGTAAAAACAGCAGAACATTTGCCTGTAATTGCATATTATTATGTCGATTTTTTATTAAATGATGAAAGATTTAATAGAATGCGAAGTTTTGTAGGACCCGATTGCATAGAGCAGATGCTTTTAAATCTTGTTGATGACTCGAAGTATATTTATGAAAATTATTTGAGAGAACCTGCTGAAAGAAGTGAAATTACACCACAATTGCAACAAATTTTAGATTCTTTTAAAAATTGTGCAATTTGTAAGAAATCTTTTGATGTGGTTGGTGTATGCTATGATCACAATCACTTATTGCGAGATATTGATTCAATAAACAATAATCGCTGTTATCCACAAAATTTTAAAAATTCAAACTTACGACCACCTCTATGTAACTCGTGCAATTTAAATTTTAAAAACGAAAAATCTTTGTTCGTTTTTGCTCATGGAGGTTCAAATTATGATTTTAATGCAATTTTAAACTGCATATCAAACATGAAAAAGAAATTTTTCAATAAAATTGAGGTCATTGCAATAAGCACAAATAAATTTTTGTGTATGACCTTACATATACAAATGAGTAATGATGAAGTATTTAAAATTGAATTTAAAGATTCACTAAAACATTTACCGGGATCACTTGATGAAATTTCAAAAAGTCTTGAAAAATTGTCGTTGACTGAAAAATACTTTAATGAAAGATTTCCGAATGTAAAGTTTGAAAGAGAAAAAATTCAAAAACTTCCATTTTGGTATAAAGCAGTAAACAATTTTGAATGTTTATCAAATACACATTTTCCAGAAAAATCAGACTTTTATAATGAATTAAAATCTGTTGGTGATGAGGAAATTGAGTATTGTAAATTTCTTTATGAGCAAATGGTTAAGAAAACTTGGGGTGAATATTACTTATTGTATAATCACATTGACATTTACATTTTGGTTGATATTTTTAGAAGTTATATTGAAACCACAATGAAAAATTTTTCGATTGATCCAACATACTTTCCCTCTTCTCCAAGTGTTACGTATAATGCCTTTCTTTACTATAATTTAAATATGGATTTTAATTTGATAACAGATCATAACATATACATGATATTTAAAAAAATGGTGAGAGGAGGGTATGCTGGTGGAACTTTAAATATTGCACAAGCAAACAATCGTTTTTTACCTAATTATGATGAAAAAAAAGAAGAGTCTACAATTCTCTGTTTAGATGTAAATTCTTTATATTCATATGTTTTAGAATCTTTCTATTTTCCTACTGGTGATTTTAAAATTATTGAAGATCAGAAACATTTAAAATTTTTGATGGAAAGTTTATCAGATTTAAAGTTTAATGAGAGAAAAGGTTATATCTTTGTTGTTGATATCGAAATTCCTGAGCATTTGCATGATTTCTTTGATAATTACCATCATCTTATGGAAATATTATCTACTAAAAACAATCGTAATATTAAAAAGCTTGTGCAAACTTTGAAAAAGAAAACATTTTACATTACTCATTATTTAAATCTTCAATTAGCACTTGAGTTGGGTATGGTTTGTACAAAAGTTCATTTGGCAGTCTCTTTTGAACAAGAAGGAATTTTTAAAGAATATGTGAAAATGAATATTGCAAAAAGAAGAAGTGCAAGCGATAAATTTACATCAAATCTCTTTAAAAATTATGTCAACAGTTTATTTGGTCGTACTTTATTGTCAAAAGAAAAGTTTGTAAACTTTAGACTTTTAAAAGCTGAAAATGAAAAAGAAGAGCAAAAAATTAAAAAATTGTGTAATTTGCCCTCGTTGAAAAATTTTCATTTTATCAATCCAACATTTTGTGGAATGGAATTTAGCAAGAAAACTATCATGCTGGATTCACCAATAAGCGCAGGAAGTTGTGTTTTAGAATTGAGCAAAGTTGTAATGTTTCGACATTTATTAAAACTTTATGAAATATTTGGAAGCTATAAAAAAGTCAAAGTATGTGGGGGAGATACAGATTCATACTTTTTACAAATTTTTGATACAGATGTTTATGGGAAAATTGACAAGTTTGGTACAAATATCGATAAAGAAAGTTTTAAAGGTTTGGGGAATATTCGAGGAGATCCTGCACGACATAAAGAGAGCGGTTTGTTATCTTCAGATTTTACAACACATGTTGAATATTATTTGTTTATCGCTCCTAAAAATTATTTGATAAAAACTATTGAAATGAATAATAATGTAATTAGAGAAGAATATAAAAAAAGATTGAAAGGTATTGCAAAAAATGCAATAAAAGACATTAGCTTTGAAAATTATCTTGATTGTGCATTAAGCAATAAAAAATTGTTTTTGGTAAATTATCGAATTCAATCTATAAAAACACGAATTTATTCAATTACTCAGAGAAAATTGGCTTTGTCTTTAAATACTGAAAAGAGGCTTTTCATTTCTCCCTATAAGTCTTATATGTATGGTCACTATCTAAATAAAGATAGAGAAAACTTTCCATTTATAGAAAATAATGTAAATGATGTTGATAAATTTAAGGAAAATTTGCATAAAGATAACATTTATATTTGAAATAATAATTAGTAATTTAATTTTTTAGTATTTTTAATTTACAATACGAAATATGTTTAAAAAATATAAGAAATAAATAATAAAAAATTGTGACTCAATTTGTTTTTTAATTAATATGTATAAGTAGAAGAGTGTATTTACAAATTTGTATGTGTGTGTGTGAAAAAAAAAATTTTTAATTTACAGAGTAATTATGTCACTTTTAAAAATTGAAAAAGAAAAAAGTCATCTGACGATGTATGTTGATTGTATGTTCACGCTATATGAAATTTACAAATTTGTGTAGAAATATGAGAAATAAATTTTTTTATACACTTAGCCATCTCATTCTAAATTTGTTGTAATCATATTCTTCTTTCACTGTTTTTATTGTTTTGTTTTTAAAAAGTGGGGAGAAATTTTTAATAAGTAGAAAAAATTATTCACTTACACACACGTTGAGATATATGTATATGTAAAAATTTTCACTTTTAAAAAATTTTCAGTTTGTAAAAAATCTTTGATATGGATAGTTGTGGTTTTTTTTATTAAAATTTTTTAAATTAAAATCTACCGATTTCTTTCCTCATACAAAAATTTGTATGGTGGAGTGTATGCCAGAGTGTATGCTAGAGTGTATGTTCATGGATGATAAAGCAGAATTAATTTTAACGGTAAAGCAGATGCTAATTATTACCCCTTTTTTGTTTTATTTTCTTTTGTACATCTTTGCGAATATTTGGTGTATAAATTAATGCTCTAATTATTTCAACTTCACTTTTGTTGATTATTAATTTACAATAGTGTGAAACGAACATGTTTAAACTTGTGAATCAACTTTCTCTTTTTGAAAAGTACAGAATATTCTACTTTCTAGAATTGTTTATTAAAAAATTCTTTAATCACATCTCATTCTGGCAAATAAATCCTAAAGGATTTTTAAAAAAAAATCTTGAGGATTTATTTAATCCTGTTTCAAGGATTAAAAATTTTTAATTAAATTCTTAAAAAGTTCTAGTCGCTATAATTTAGAACGAAAAAAGTTCTAGGTGTCGACTTTTAAGGATTTGGTGTCAACGAGTAGAACATCAAAAAGTACTAAAAAATGTATGGGGAGGATAATGGTGCCAACCGCTAGAATTTCCCTCTTTTTACCCTTCTATCACTTTGAATTTCTACTTTCTAAAATTCAATGTATTGGAAAAATTGAGATCATTTTTAGATGAATATAAAAGATTAGTGATAAATACGAAAGAAAACTTTAATTTTGTCCATAAAACTTTCTTTACAATTTTATACATGAAAAAAAAAATGAAAAGCTATTCTTTACTTTTTTTTGATTTTTGTTTGAAATTTTTTATAGACTTATTCTAATTGAGGATTTTTAACCCTCATTTTTTTAACCAAAAATGCACGAATGTTCCTAATTTGTTTAATTAAATTGTCATTTTCACTAATGTATTCGTTTCAACTAAACGACATAATTATAAAGGGACGAAAAAATCAATTTTACACAAGAAGGATAGATAAAACAAAAGAAAAGATTGGTTAATTTTCTTCAATCAATTTCATTTAAAAAAGAATATTGCAGATCTTATATTTAATTTTAGTTGAAAAGTATAAAAAAATCTTTAAGTTCCGTATTTCACTTAAATTATCATATTTTTTATATTTTTAATTAATGTTTAAAGTTTTTATGAAAGGCTGAACTTTCTAGATATAGTTTTTTTGTGGTTAACTAATCAAATAAATGTACAAAATTTTATGATACAAAAAATTAATAAAAAGCAAAATTTTCTATTTTTTGTTAAAAGTATATGTGTTTTGCAATATTTCTAACTTTTTGATAGCTCTCTAAAACTAATTAAATTTAACCCAAGGCCTGAGAACTTTTTGATTTCATTTTGATTTGTATGAAAAAATCAAAAAATCAAATTTGATTTTTTGATTCGTATGGAAAAATCAAAAAAAAATCAAAAAATCAAATTTTGATTCGTATGAAATCAAATTTGATTTTTTGATTTCTGTGATTTTTCGATTAAGCATATTTCAATAAAATGAAATATATAAATGTTATAATCTATTTTATTAAGCTTATATGGAGCAGAAATAGTGAAATAAACTTTAATTTTTCAAATATCTCACAAGAATCAAAAAGTTCTCACCCCTTGATTTAACCTTTGCTCATATTCGAGTAAAAATTTTCAATCTTACTATGTTACAAGTTAATGAACAAAAAGCTTTTCCTCTTCTGTTACTTTACATGCAAAAAAAGGTTTGAAGGTTGTGGTTTATTAACAAGAAATATTAAACTTTGATCATGATTGAGTAAGGAAACGTAAATTTACTTTTAATTGTTAGGAAGTTGAAACGTCAATCATATGTTAAATTTTTATGACATGTGCAAACTTTTGATAAAAATTTGATAAAATAAGATGAAATTTTTCATATTTAAATAAAGATTTTCAATTTTTTATATAAAATAAAAAAAAGATTTAGTTACAAAAATTTAATCTCATTTCAAATACGAAAAAAAGAAAAACTGAAAATTTTCTTCCTTGTAACATATTATGAACCAGCATGAAAGCTTGAAAAAATATGATGGTGAATAGCGAAGAAGTATAATATATATGTTTCTGCATTTATTTTCAGCACACATGCTTCATGTCCGATATTAATGATGATAAATGCTCACTAGTGAGATCGTTTTTCACCTTTCACACATTGTTCATGTTGCAAAAATCGAGAATCTATAATTTATAGTCCATATCATATGCAGATATAAAGCTTTAGTCTTAGGAAGTTTGTCAGAAACATAAAAAGTTCCTATAGGAATCCTGAAGATGTTAAAATATATATACATGTAAAATTATACACTAACATACAATTTATCAAAAATATAATAAATTTTAATTTAAACAGTTAATATAAAACATTCTTTGAGTATATTGATTTGAAATTTTGCATAATTTTTTTTATTAAATTCTTCATTTTCTTATTTTTTAACTACTTAAATTCTAATTAAATAAGTTTCTTAAGGGAAAGTTGAGGTTTAAATAAATGTTAGCGGTTTAGAAAAAAAAAAAACGACAATAATAACAATGAAGCTGAAAAGAACGAAAAAGTTTTTAGGGAAATATAGTGAAAATTATGGAACAAATTACTGCTGCTTTTGATGGCTGACAGTGAAGAAGTCAAAGAAAAAGGAATAGAAAGAGAAAAAATAATGTAAATGGAGTTATGAGAACCCCTCTTGTGAAGTGAGCAAGAAATAAAAAGCAAAAAAGTGCTTAACGTGCGAACGAAAGGCACACAGAAAAGTCCCATTTAATTTGCAAAAAGTGCGATAAGATTTCCTTTCTGAAAGTCAAATAAAAATTATAATAAAATAAAACTTTTGCCCAAAAGCAAAAGGAACCTGATAAGGATTATATTCGTTTTTATTAAATTAAATGGTTTTCATTTTTTATTGCAATTTTCTGCTAATTTTCAACCATAATCACAAAAGATTTCATCGTTCACTTAACTTTTGTGCCGTTTGAATGTTTTTTGTCTATACTTATAAAAACGACATCAAAATAAAAATATTTTACTTTGCTTTTTAATTCTTTTTTTTTTTTGACTACATTTATAGTATCATAAATTTAAATATTTGTGCAATTTTATTTTATCAATGTCAATATAATCAAGTTTAAATTTTCCAAGGAAGTACTACAATTTATTAACAACCACTCAAAAAGTAAATTTCTAAAAGTTTTCTATTCCTTCTTGACCAAAATTTGCTTCAATTTCTTTAAAGTTATTTGACAAAGAAAAACTTAAAGTTTTTGTTCTTTTTTCTTTCAATAAAAATGTCGCAAATATTGTACAGTGAAATTTTTTTTACACTCAAAATTCAATTTCCTTTCATAAAAACTATAAAATTATCAATTTATTTAAAGAAAATTTTTACATCATTATTATAATAGTCGATGAAACAAATGTTTTTCATATTTGAATCCTTTGAAAGTTTTATTTCATAATGCAATACAATAAAAATTCCTTTTATTAATTGATAGAAAAAGTAAAAGTAAAATAAAAATGATTCCTAAATTGTTCATAAATGTATAAAATTAATTCTTTTCTTTACATACATAAATGCTTCCATTCGTTCATATACAATAATTAAATTACATGATGTTTTATGATAGCAATTTTAATTATTCTAATTGTCTATCAACCTTTACATTTATTATAAATATTTTATTTTTTTATTTACAAATTTATTTTATAAAAATAAGCAAAATTTATCCAACAAAACATAAACAAAAAATTAATGAAAATTAAATTTTCTTGTGGTAATGTTTTTTACTAATATTGAAAGAAAATGGGGTAGAATAAAAATGTTGAACTCTCTTCGAGTAAATAATTACTATTGTTGGCTTTTTTCATTCATTTTAGAGTGTTTTGTTGGCAAAGAAAGAGTAAATTACTTAATTTTTTGCTTGCTCGTGAAAGGAAAACCGACATTCTCTTAGAAGAAAAACTTTATACGCTGTAATTGTTGAAAAACTTAATAGTCTTTTTTTGCTAAAAATGTTTTTTAAATGCTCTTTGTTCTAAAAGTAATTATGATTTTATTCGCTTTTTTCATTTTGTTTATTAAATTTTTGTTTTCAATTCATTAAATTCATACAAGAAATTACATTTAATGATTTTGAAATCTTTCAACATATTCTGGAAGAATTTTTTTAGTTATTAGTGATAATTTCAATAATATGATACTTATCATAAAAAAAAGGAACAAGAGAACAAAATAAAATTTACTCTTATTTTTAGTTGAATGAAATCAACTTTTTGATTTTACATCTTTTCTTCACGATTATTTGACAAAATTTTTCAATAAATAACTTTAATAACTTGATTTCTTTATTATAAATATGATCAAAAGATTTTAATAGAAGCTCTTGTCATAAATTATAAATTACAAAGCGTAAATTTTATACTCAGTTACAAATATGTATTTGAATTTTGTAAGCTTTACGCTGAAGAAAAAAAACATTAAAAAATTTAGAATATTGTAAAATATCTTTTTCCTTCTCATTATTTACATTGCTGCTATAGATAACTATTGATTTTTCCGTTATCTTTAAACTTGTATATGATATAAAAGAAAAAGGAAGCAGTTAAAAATTAAATCTTTCTCATGAATAATTTATATTACATATAAATGTATGTTGATACAAAATGGTAGAAATATCATATTTCTGAGGTTACTTAATGGCTTGATAAAATTAAAATTAAATTCAACATATTTTATATAAATGTTTTAGAATATTTTTAAAACAGCAAAACAAGAAAATTGTAAATACAACATATATAATAGAAAATTGAATGAAACAAAATTCATTCATAGAAAAATGTATAATTTTATCTCTATCACCTTTTTCTATTATTATCTAAATTTAAATCCTAGATTTTTAAAGTATAAACCTTTTCCAAACATTCAAAGGAAATGAATAGTTGGAGAATAATAATAAAAACTAAAATTGAAAAATTCTCTTGTTTTAATTGGAAAAGTTTTTCTCTCTCGTTTTGTATTCAGAAGCGTTGTTAGTCACGTATTGCTATATTTTGGAATATTGTTTTCACTTATTTAATTATTTCTGTATCAATGAATGGAGTAGTAATAAAAAACACAGACTTGAAATTTAAAATTAACGTGACTGTGAATAAATGATATTAAAATTTTTCTTTTAATTTTTTCTTTAAAAAATTTAACCGCTGTTTTGTTTATTCATCATACTTTTTAATGTATGAGTAAATATTTAAATAGGATTATAATCGCAGTATTTTTATGTAAATTCTTTTGAAAATTTAGAAAATAAGCGCCTTTTCCACATTGCCACACATATATGTTTTGCTTTCTCTCGTGTAGAAAATTTATTTGTTAAATAAAAAGTAAGAGGTTGTGCATTAAATTTTATCTGAGACTCGATATTCTTTTTTTACACATAAATTACTTTAGGTCTTTAACATTAAATGCATAAAAACAATAAATTCATTGAAATGTTTTTTCTGTGACATCTATGAACCACCAAAATAAAAAACTTTTTATACGATGAAACAAAAATTGAAACTTGAAATTAAATTAAAATCAATTCATGTATGAATAGCTGCTTTCTGAGGTAGAAATTAATTTTTTTTTCTGTGGGGAAAAAAGTTATGCTTTTATAACTGTGATTTTAATATTTTCTTTTATTTTCTACAATAAAAATCCACTTAAAGTTGAAAATATATAATGTAAGAGATGAATAAGTACTTTAAAAAAGATTTGCAATCGAAAAGTTTATAAATATTTCATTATAAAAAAAAATTAATTTTTTCCATTTAAATTTTTAAATTCAATTAATAAAATAACTTTTATCTACCCCATTTCATATCATATATGAAAAAATTGAATAAAATTTTCATTTTTGTATAAAATGAAACAATGAGAAGAAAAATCTGAAAGAGTTGATTTTAATTAACTTTTCACTCACTACTCACTACAATTTCAATAATTATGCTCTTTTAAAAAATTTTAATTTGCATGAATAAACTTTTAAGGGTTTTTTTTTTGATTAAATTCAGCTATATTTTCAAGTAAAAAGTACGAAAAATTTCATTTTATCAAATTGGTTTATTTATTTTTCGTAATTGTTATTTTTGTTTGATATCTGATAGTAAATATAGCAAATTTTTTAAAGAAAAATTATATTTTAATAGTCTGTATAATGAATTTGTCAAGTTATTTTAATGTTCAAAATTTAACAATGTTCTAAAACATCATCTAAATTAAAATAAATTATTAAATTAAAAGGTGTCTGCATATACGTATGGAAGTCACATATGATGATATGACATGAAAGTAAAATTATTATAGCCAAGCGTGAAACGAAATTGAAAATGTCACATAATCACTGTAACACACAAAAGGTACGGTTATTTAAATATAAATTAGTGTAATTATTTTTGAAGACAATGGCAAATGTGTGTGTTAGAGCAAAGAATGAAATGAATTTAACTTATCTTTTAGCAGCATTAAGTACAGTATGTTTTATGTTTTTCATCAACCCACCTCTGTGTGTTATATGACATGTCATTTATATTAAATTAACATTACTTCTGACTAAATATAACATTGAATAATTTTCATTTTTCTTGATTTTCCTAGTGATAAATTATTTCTATCAAATTATAAGGTTAAGCATACGAGTTTCTTTTTTAAAAATCATTAAAATTTATCTTTAGTAACTTGTTAAGAGCAAATTTTTAATGTATAAGAAGAATTTCAATGTATTTAACTCCAAACTTTATAAAAATAATTCAGAAAAAGTAATTTTTGTCTTTTTGATTTAAATGTATACTTTTAGATGAAATGTATGAAAATTCTTCTTCTTTTTGACATATGTTTTTAACGTTTTGATGTGTAAATTTCTTCAATTCGAGCCGACTTAGATCGATTTTGATCCTCTCATTTGTGACATGATTTTTATGATATTTATGAAAAATAAACATATTATGGACAATAATGTCTTTTTCCAAATACGATTTAATATACGCTTAGAATAGTCAATAAAAAATATGATTTATTTCTTCAATTGATTCTAAAAATTTCTTGATTAAATTAATTGCATAAAATACGTAGAAATTTAAAGTTGAATGGAATTTCATTTAAGTAAATTATATGCTTTTACAATCAAAATGATAATTAAATATTTTACTGTAAACAATATGTTACATGAACATTATAATATAACAATATTACATCATTTTGAAAAAGAAATGTGAAAACAAGTTTCTATGAATTTTTAAGGGCTAAAGATGCATCGTGTACATATAATTTACAGATGATGGCAATAAAATCTATAATGCTCTATCAATCAAAAAAGTGTAAAGTGAAAGTGAATTCATTCAAAACATAAGCTCTATCAATATACTGAAATATGCAGTAATGAATTTCAATTTATTTGAATATTGATGATGGTAAAGTCAAACAAAAGATATATGATTATAAAGATGATGTAAACTAAAATTTTCCATCTTCTTGACAAGTGCATAATTCATATATTATAAATATTTTTGAATTATATATGTAACGTTTTAATTTTGAATTAATAAAAATTTAAATTTTTTTAAACATCTCTTCTTAAAAATTATTAATAAAATAGTTTCATAAATATTATGAAATTTTTACGACCATTTAAATAGTTTAAATTGCATTAAAAAATTTATTGCAGTCTGTTCTTTTGTATAAATACATATAATAAATATAAGAAAGAGCTCTACGAACTTAATTAATTAAATGCTTAATGTTTTATAGTAGAGAATAAAAGAAGCCAAATGTTCTGATATATTTCACTTCATGATAATTAAAACATCTCTATTCATAGTACATACTTTTCTCTTTACAAAAATTTTTTAATAGAAAGCCACAAAAAATGGCTTATCATAAGCATTGAAATGATTAAAAAGTAAAAATTTTTAGTGATGATTTGAATATATTTGCATTCAAAAAAATAAAGTTCATAAGTTCTCTCTATTATTAAGTTTGATTGAAAAAATTAAATGTTATAGGGTATGATAGCTATAAAATTTTTATAGCTAAATTAGAATAAAAATGAATTTTGTTCTTTATTTATTCTTTGAAAAAGAAAATTATTTTAAAAAAATTTATCACCAAAAAACACTTTGTTTTTACATCAATTTAATATTGCAACATACGTATTATAAATCAAATTTTAAAATCATAAAAAGTAAGAAATCACTTTTCTCTCATGTCAGTGAGTAAAAAATTGTTCAAAATTGATCATGAGATTATCAATTTTATTGTTCAGAATATATAACAAAATTGCTTATTGCATGCAAAATTACAGCAATTGTCGCCGCTTTTTATCCAAAAAAAAGTATATCGAGCAACGAGGAAAAGAGGGCAAATTTTGATTTTATTGCTCTAGAATGTAAGCGAAAATGTAAATTTTCTTCTCTCTTTTTGCCCTGCAGTTGACAACGGAATGAAAAAATTAAGCTCGATTAAAGCAATAAAATGAATTGTCTAGGAGAAAGAAACGTTCACTTGTGAAAATTGCCAACGGAACAAAAAATCGGCACTAAATGATTCATTTAACGAGACAAAATTTCACCTCGAGCAGTTCTAGTACTGAAGTTGTGTGAAATGAAATTAAATTGCTGTTGATGGAAAATGTGAAAAATATTTCATTGCTTGATGATGACGACGATTTTAGAGAGATAGATGCGCATTAAATCAATGATTGAAATTTTTAGTTGATTAAAAAAAAAAAAAATTAGACACTAGCAGTTTATACTAAATACTCATTTGATGATGGTGATTCAATAAAATGAATCGACTGTGATGCATGGGTTTTTTTAAAATTATTTTGGATCGACAATATCCTTAATCTATTAAAATAACCTACAAATATGTCATATGATTTACTCATGTCGTAATATTCCACATTCTTTTATATTATAATTCATACACACATACACGTGTATATTCAATCGAATACGAAAATTTCACTTTTTCTTTCTTTGAAATTTTCAATGTTACAGATGACATAATAAATAAATGTGTAGTCTTTAATCGATTGCTGTTACCAACTTATAAATCTAATTTCTAAGAAATTCTTTTTATTTAATTAAGCTAAATAAAATGTATGCTTCGTTAGTTCAATTAAAATTCTTAATCAAAAGAAAAAAGTTTTCTGTCTCAAGCAAAAAAAATATGTATTTGTTAAAAGAAGACTTTTAAAAGATAGTAGATTGACTCCTCTTAAAAGTTTACAAGTTTTATTGACAAAGAAAATTAAAATCTTGAAGTCTTACAAGAGCATCTTTTGCAATAAAAAATTTGATTAATAAAATGTAAATTAGATACAAGTATACAGTAAAAAATATTTAGAGAAAAGTTTAAAGTTTTTGCACAAGTAACATAGTAAATTTAAAATTTTCGTCAATTTTAAATTAAAATTATAACTATTATCCTCAACCATTTTATTCAGTTTTAATTGACAAAGTTCTTTTTGTTTTAATTTAATCATACACGGACAGAAAAAATTTTTAACTGGCATAAAGACTTTATTACAAATATAAAAATCTTTATGACGGTTATAAAACTTTATACAACTGGGCTTGTCCAAAATTTCAATGTTCGTCAGTAACGCTCATATTTTTACTTATTTCTCTAAATTGGAATAACTCAGAATAAAAGTTAATATGCCATTCTGTAGTACTAATTAGTACTACATTTTGAGATATTAACATTGAAGATTAATGCTTTCGATCAAAAGTTATTTCAATTAAAAGTAGCGTTACTGACGAACATTTTTTCGGAAAAACCTATTTGAAGTCGATTTTGCTCAGTTCAAAAATGTTAATTTCTCTCTGGTTTTTCAACTAATTTGCTTCAAAGTTACATTAATGTATAGATAGAGCTTTAAGAAGTATTTTAATGTACATTTTGTTTTGTTTTGAACTTATTTTCATTTTGAAAAATCAATCTAAAATGTTTAGAGCTAAAGAAAGTATTGAATATAAACTTAAAGAAACATTCACTATTGATCAATAACAAGTTTATATGCTCTACTTTACTGCCAATAAGTTACTTTAAGACAAAATGAAGCATATTACTGCAAAAATTTAACATTTTCAAAACAAAAATATTTGCATTAAAACTCTTTGAATTATAATCTAAATCTAAGTCAATACTAAAGATTGATGAGCAATTTGGCTTTTTATATGGTTTATTACTAACAAATTGTAGTTTGAAAGCAATAATTTTGACAAAGTTTGATCAAAATTTTAGTAAAAATTTGAGCAAATGACAATTTTCGATGTAAACAAATCACTGAGCAACAAATTGAAATTCTATTTTAATCAATTTTACTCAAATTAAAGCGTTTTAGCTCACTATTTAAACACAAAATCATTGCTTTTTCATGAATAAAGCTTTTAAAAGATAGCAAGATGTTGCTTGAAGCGATTTAGAGAAACTGAAAAAAAGTAAACAAATCCCGATTTTTTTGGACAAGCCCAACTAATAACAGCTTTATGAGACATATAAATACTTTAAGCTATTAAAAACTTCATTTTAAGTCTTAGAAATTACTTTTTAAAACTCATAAAGACTTTTATAACTCTTAAAAAAAATTAAAAGTTTTTTGGATTTAAAAAGATTTTTTTAAGTCTTATAAAGAGTTTTATGAGACTTAAAAAGGTCTTTTTATGATGCAAAAAGTTCTGTATTTTTTTTCCTTTAGTTTTCATTTTTCTGATTCACTTCATGTTATAAAAAACATGAAATGAATAAAATACTAAATTGAACTTTTTATTAATTTTTATTAGCATTTTGTTAAAGTTTTAAATTGAAATCAAAGAACATTTTTTTAATAAAATAATTTTTTTAATCTGAAAATATTTAATTGGTTTAATATGATAAACATTTTGCCAAATTAATTTTAATAAAGATTTATTAGAAGTAGAGACATGTATAAGAAGCAAGAAAAAATTATTATAATAAATCCGTCTAAATTCAATTCTTGACGATGACCTATAGAAAATATTGAAAATTCGGCTTGCGAAGTATATAAATCTCAAGAAAAATTTTTTTTGCTTCTTAGAAAGCTGATTTAAAAGCTGTATAAAGAAGTTTTTTTGCCAGATAAAAAATGATGTTTTAAATCGTAAAAAGAAATTTATGTCAGCTAAAAAGTTCGACGTTATAACACTCAAAACGAAAAATTTTTATCTGGCATAACGTAAAACTTTATGCCAAAAAATACAAGGCTTTATTAGATCCAAATCGTTATAAGTCCTAAAAAGAATTTCTCTCCGTGTACAGTAATCTACAAAATTCTAGCTTAATATATATTCACATTATTCAGTTAATTTAAAGTGTATATATACAATTTAAAAAAATAGAAAACACAATCCAGTGCTGTAGATCAAATTACATTCAGCTCAATTGACTGAATTTTCAGTAAAGTGAGAGCAAGCGCGCTTTTAAAAAAGGAAGAATGTTGTTATGAAAAAATTAGTCCATTTACCCGAAGGTATATACATGTTCTGTTGATGATTTATAAATGGTAATTTATCAAATATGAAAGAAAATTTAATAAAATTTGTTTAAAGTATGTTTATACAAATACATGAAATTATAAATCTTAATTTGATAACATTGAAAATAAATAAATGCAATCAACAAATGAAAATGAAAGTGTAATTTGACTGTAATATTCCCTTAATATAGATAAAGAAAAAAAGGAAGTCAATAAATAAATCGGACATTACAATATACAAGTTCATGGCATTCACCTTCAAGTCATCACTTTTTCTTTCTTTTTTCTCTTTCTTTCTTCCATCTCATCGTTGTTCATTTTGATTGTGTCCCGGGCATTGTGTCGAATTAATCTTACGTTCCGTCTCGAGAATTCACTTTTACTTCATCTCATCATTATCATTTCATTTTTAGCGCATTTTCCATCATATTTAGAAAAAAGGCGCTATTGTGCCCACTTTGTCCGTCCGTCTGTCCGTCTGTCTGTCTGTCTGTCTGTCTGTCTGTCTGTCTGTCTGTCTGTCTGTCTGTCTGTCTGTCTGTCCGTCTGTCTCCGTAACTAGTCTTTCAAAAAACGGTTTTTTGCAAAACTTTTTGCACCAATCTGTTGGTTCTGACTATAAGACCGGTGTAACGGAAGCTTTCCGCGAGATTCGGTCCCCATCCCGAGCTATGGCATGCATGTGGTGGATGTCCATCACTTGGGTCAAAAAAAATTTTTTTCACCAAAAAGTCTTAAAATATCATAAAACATCGGGAAAACATGTCAAAAATGATTTTTGGACATTTTATCCAATAGTGGACCATGTGCTGCATAGGTGCATCACATGGACCAAAAATCGAAATTTTTCAAATATAGGCATATTTATACTCGTTGGAAAGGTCTTCAAGCGTAGAATAAGATGGCATAAAAAGTTTTTTGATTGGTGTTGACCCAAGAGCATGCATGTGGTGGACGTGCATCACATGGACCAAAAAAAAAATTTTTTTCACCAAAAACTCTTTAAATGTTATAAAACATCGAAAAAACATGTCAGAAGTGATTTTTGAACATTTTTACCCAATGGTGGACCATGTGGTGCATATAGGTTGAAAGGACTTTTTTTTGAAATTTTCAATAAATGTTGAAAGTAAATGCATTGAAATTCTTGTCAATTTTAATTTTGCCGAAAATTATTGATCTGTTGCGGGAAAATGCGCTTTTAACACGTCACCGACGGTTAATATTACTGATTTTTTCATTGTTGTTTCAACTTACGTTGATTTATTGTCGATATGAAATTATGTTCTCTTAATATTTTTCTACTCTTTTTTCGTATTCGTTTACTATAAAATATTTCTGCAAATACTCGTATGTTATTTTATGGAAATTCCAGAAAATAAATTACATGAAATTTCATAATTGCATAAAACAAATGAGCTGACATCATCATTTTTCTAAAAATTAATTTTATTAAACTAAAAATTTCATTGATAAATATTTATTTATTTTAACAGAAATCACTTATGAATCATAATAATATATATTTGAATAGATAAGAATATGTAATATGCACACTGATATTCGCATTTTTTTAAGAAAGCATAAAATCTTAAAAAAATGTACAATAAGAGAAAGTTTCTTCTTTCTCTTTACAACTCGCAATACAAATAAAAGTCTCTCAAAAATTTAATACTTGCATATATAAAAAATCAGTAATATTAACCGTCGGTGACGTGTTAAAAGCGCATTTTCCCGCAACAGATCAATAATTTTCGGCAAAATTAAAATTGACAAGAATTTCAATGCATTTACTTTCAATATTTATGGAAAATTTCAAAAAAAAGTTCTTTCTGCCCTTTTGAACCAAGTTTGCTCATTGCACCACATGGTCCACTATTGGGTAAAATGTTCAAAAATCACTTCTGACATGTTTTTCGAAGTTTTATGACATTTTGAGACTTTTTGGTGAAAAAAAATTTTTTTGGACCAAGTGATGGAGGTCCACTATATGCATGCCATAGCTCGGGATGGGGACCGAATCAAAAAACTTTTTATGCCATCTTATTCTACGCTTGAAGACCTTTCCAACGAGTATAAATATGTCTATATTTGAAAAATTTCGATTTTTGGTCCATATGATGCACCTATGCAGCACATGGTCCACTATTGGGTAAAATGTCCAAAAATCATTTTTGACATGTTTTCTCGATGTTTTATGACATTTTGAGACTTTTTGGTGAAAAAAAATTTTTTTGGACCAAGTGATGGAGGTCCACTATATGCATGCCATAGCTCGGGATGGGAACCGAGTCTCGCGGAAAGCTTCCGTTACACCGATCTTATAGTCAGAACCAACAGATTGGTGCAAAAAGTTTGGTAAAAAACCGTTTTTTGAAAGACTAGTTACGGAGACAGACGGACAGACGGACAGACAGACAGACAAAGTGGGGACAATAGCGCCTTTTTTCTAAATCTGATGGAAAATGCGCTAAAAAGGAGTATGAATCGATGGTAATGATCAGTTTATATATATGAAAATAAATTTCTTTGTGTGCAAATCCGTCTGAAAAAAAAAATATAATTGCATTTTTTTATTGCAATGAAATATGTTTTACGGATGTGTGATGTCGGATTGTGTTGAATAAAAAAATTGGCAAGTGAAACTCTTTCATATTAACATATTTACAGTCATATGATAAAATCATTCACTTTTTCTTTATTTCAAGACATTTGTACTAAATAGACGACATCACTCATGTTTCAAGGTCAGCTTGATGGATGAACAAAGTTGAGTTTTAAATTAACATACAATGAGAACTTGAAATGATGCAATTAAAGAGATGTTACATTTACTATTCTCATCCATATCAAGTCAAAAGATGTCTACGTGTCTTAAAAATTTATTACCAGTTAACTATGTAAATTTTACGTTATTCAACTTGTGCAACAGTCACTGATATATGTTGAATGAATATAAAATGATTCATGTGATGAAACTATACATTCCGTATAATTTGTCTAAGACAAGTTGTAGAAAATGAGACAAATATACTTTGTATATATTTTAAAAATTTTCATCTTTTTAAAAAAAAATTATTTCAACACAATACAGAATAATTAAAATATTATTTTAAAAAAATAAATAATTTTATTTTGCCATTTTTGAATTTCAATGAAATCTTTTCAAAAGTTTTTATTAATGTATAATTAAATATTATAGCATGAAAATTTATAATTAAAATTGTTTTACATATGTGAATATTTAATTTGACACTTGTGCGAAATATAAAAAGAAAGTGATCATTTTGGTGATCTCATATTTTGAGGTATTTGTAATTTCACTTCGAAGAGAAAAACAATAATTAATAAGTGCCATGTTAAGTCTGCTGCCACTTTAATTTTTTTTTTTTTTTTTTTGTGAGTGAAATCTTTCATATCATATTTGTGTGTTTGTGTGAATACAAGGTCGTTTGTGCAAGAAATTGAAAACGAAAGACAAAGTTAAAGAAGAAATCTTTCTTTTTTATTCCGGATTCAAGCGAATAACGCAAAGAGAGAAAGAGATATATATGCACAATATGCCGAACATATTATCACTAATTCAACATCTTTACGAGTCTTTCGCTTATAGTAAAAACTTTTAAAATAAGATACCTGAAAAAAACTTTCATTTTATAGAAAAATGAAATGCCATATTTTTTGGATTTTGGATAGTTTCAACTTGAAATTAATCTTTTTTGATAACTAAAAATATTGAATGACAATAATTTTCGTAACATAACCTGATTTAGTTTCTGATAGACAACTATTTTCCTTGAAATTATTTAATGCTATTCAATGAATTATTAATTTTTTTAATCAATTCTACTAATGAGCTCATTTTTTTATCATTTCATAATTGTCTCTTCTGCGCTGTTCAATGCCACATTTTGACGCCTGTCTAAAACCTAAACAAAAGATAAAATAAAGAAATACTTTTTTTATTGAGATTGTAATCATGATGTCTCTTTTATTGTCTACAAATTCTTTTCAAAGTTATTTCCATCTTAGATGTTAATTGCATATTTCATACAATAACAAAAAGAAAAGCAAATATAAAAATTAATTTTTTAATTGTATTTTTCTCTCTTTTAGCTGTATTCAAATAGTCAGCATATTATGAAAAAGAGAACAATTTTTCATTGATTCTTACTTAATTAAAGCGAACAAAATTCAATTCAAACAAAATGACATAATCTCAATTTATTTAGTTTAATAAATTTCCGCAAAAAAATTTATAATGCATCTTCATTTCCATATAATTTCATTTCTTTTCATTCATTTTTGTTTCATTTAATGAATTTTTTATGGCAACAACAATGATTTTTCCTGCTTCTCTTTTCTTCGTGATTTTATAATAGTTAAGAAAAAAATTATGATAACTTTGAGACATAACAAAAAAAACTTTTTTTTTCTTTCTTTTTTTCTCTATTCACTTGTGTTTTAAGTTATACCAAGTAATACTAAATTAAGCGGATTATTAAGCAGAGTTATGTAATAATAAATAAAGCAGCTTAAGACTATCAGAAATATAATAAGCTTTTATAGAAGCAAATATGAACATTCATATAACAAAGTAAATTGAGATTTAGACGAATATAAAGAGTGTCAAAAAAATCAAATTTTGGCACTTTTATCAAATCCTATCTATCTCATTTCTATTATTTTGTCTCTCAAACATAAAAAATTCAGTCATTCAATCTCTCAATTCTCTTTCAATCGCTTAATGTTCTTTTTTCTCAGCTAAGACTTCTTGACCGGCTTTACTTTCTAAGAATTTTTTTGCTTCGTTATGTTCTTGTTCAGGATCTTCAGATACTTGAGGAACAGTAGGTGAGGGTTGTTCAATTGCATTCAAAATTGAATTGAGAAGTCCATCAGCTAATATTTGCTGATGATTTGGTAAATCAACACGATTATCACTTTGATCTGAATGTGAACTTTGAATGTTTAATTGAAAATTTCTAGTTGGACCTGATTGAGATGTTGGTAAAACGAGTGTATGTGATTTTGTTGCTGATATAAAGTCTAATCCTGAATTGCTGAGACCACTTGAAAGTCCTGGAAGTTCAACTTTTGGTGCATCATTACTTTCAGCTGTTTGAGGTTCAACAATGACTGAATTTCCTCGTGATTCTAAACCAATAACATCAAGTGAAGAAGATGCAGGTCCGCTTGCAGGAGGGCCGTATGAATTTGCTGGAGAATTAAAATCAACTGAATTATGTTGAGGGACTTCAAAATTTTGTGCTGGGACTTCGTAGCTTGTACTCAAAACAGCAGAATGACTTTCACTAGGTGGTATGTATTGAGTCAAAGGAGGTGCTAATGGAGTACCATAACTTTGAGCTGGCAAATGTCCTTTTCCACAATCATGAATTACATGAACATTTCTCAGTTCATTATTTTGCAATGAAAATGTAGAACTTGATGTTGCAACACCACTACTGCCACTATTTGAATAACTATTAAAACTGCTGAACAGGTCCTGTATTCGGCACGACTAAATTCACTGGCGGAATCGGTATTTCATTGCTCGGCGGTGGAAGATATGTATTAGTGTTACTTGAATGAGTTCTATAGCCATTATCTTGCGCTTGAACATTTTGACCGATTGATTGTAATAATCCTGTTGGAACTGGCATGCGATGAATTACTGGCGGTCTTTGAGGAGGATGACGAATAGTTTGAGAGTGCGATGAATGATGAGATTGTGATGAATAACTTTGTGCAATTGATTGTGCATGCTCATATATAGAGGTAATGGTCTAAAGTTTGGTGGAGGCGCTTTGTGTCTTACCAATTTCATTGGTACTGGAGGAATATATTGTGATTGTGACTGTCTCTGTGGTTGTAAAAGAGGAATTGGTCGTTGCGGTCTGATTGGTGGTGGTCTTCGTTGTTGCTGTTGTTGATTTAAGAACGATGGATTGTAATTTCCAGGTGCATAACTATCGACCGGTGGACAGAATAACTATCACTTGCTGCATTTGAAAAACTATTTGCTCCATGTTGTCAACTATTTGAATAAATAAATTAGGAAATTCGTATATCTATAAATATAATCATCAAAAGAAATATTAGATTATACTTACTTCTGATGTGTGACTTTCATGAATTGCATGTGACTTGATTACTTCACTGTTTCCAGAAACACCTAAACTTGATGATACAAAACCAATTGCATTGTTGTTATTAAATTGTCCACCAGAATTAATTTCTGGAAGTTGTAACTCAGTTTCAACACTTTGAATTTGTTGATATTCGTCTCCAGATGAATGATGAGCATTTTCTGAATGAATAATTGATGGTAATCCACTAGGAGGAGGTGCGTATGAATCTATTGCTCCAAAATGATTTGATTGAGGCACACCATAAGATGTTTCAATATTTGAGAATAAATTTCCTGATGAAGATGAACCATGTGAACTAATTGCAGGTGCTCCGTATTCATTTTCAATGACAGGTGCTGGTTGAGCTAGTGGAGGAGGAACAAAAGATGTATCAATTGATCCAATAGCAGTTGCTGATGAAGCATGACCTGTGCCGATAATTGGAGGACCATATTCATTATTAATATGAGGTGTTTGAATTGAAGCAGCATTTCCACTGAAAGTTTCGGGGATACCATATTCTTTGTGTGGAACAATAAGTGAGGGTGCAGGTGGTTGAGGTACATTATAATTTGAATCAACTGCCGAAATTGATGAAGACGATGAATGAGCGTTTCCATTGAATGCTACTGGGACACCATATTCTTTATGCGGAACAATAGGTGCGATTACTGGTTGTTGTGAAACACTGTAGCTGGAATCAACAGCCGAAATTGATGAAGATGACGAGTGAGCAATGCCACTGACTGTTGCAGGAACACCATAGCTTGATTGTGGATTTACAGGTGGTGGAATACCAAGGGATGTATCAATTTCAGGAACTACAATCAAAGTACTTAAACTGCCACTATTTATTGAGTTATGATTAGGTGGTCCATATGAAGTATCAATATTTCCGCTAGTACTTGCTGAACCACTTGCTGATGCTAAATTCGGAACAGATTTACCAGGTATTGGAATCCAGCCATCGCAGCGTACTTCTGGATTGTGATTATGTGTAAAAGAGTGAAGACTTCCGCTACTGCTGCTATAACCTTGATTACTATTGGTTAATATTGGTTGGCCAGTAACTGGCGGACCATAAACTTTTTGTGGTGGAATATTGTGAATTGGAATTGGCCGATTGACTACACGAGCTTGACTATCATAGCCGCCATTTCTCATGACTGCTATTAATCGTTGCATTGCTTGAATTCGTTTCTGTTGATTTAGAGATGGTCGCTGAGGATGTGGTGGGCCATATTGATTTTGTAAAGGAGAAGGTGCTTCTCGTCTCTGTGCTTCTTGATTAATTACAGCATATGCATTCAAGAAGTAGAAACTTAGTATTAATAAAATCTGTTGTAAGAAAAAAATTATTTTATTAAATTTTAAACAAAATACTTAAATAAATCAAATATCGCATGATAATAATGATGAGTAAATTGTTTTCAATTGTCAGTTTAGTAAGTTATAAAATATTTTCATCAAACAATGATAATGATGAATTTAAGCGAACAATGGAAAAATGGTAAGTGGCTCGTCTTTTCATAAAGAAATTATAATGACGTATTAAATGTTTTGTTTATTTTTTCTTGACATTTTCTCTCCATCATGACAACACAAAAAAGCCAAGATGTAAATCGAGAGTGAAAATTGTTTAAATATTTCATCATTGCTCACTATGTGTGCGTCTATTATTAGCGCATTTTTGGAACAACAATGCAGCTTATACATTCACTTTGGCTGTTCGGCTGGCTGTTCGGCTGGTCGGCTCCCGGCTGACGCAAGATTTCGAAAACTATAATAGTTAGAGACTTACGGTTTTTTGTGTTTGATTTGTGCTATCGAGTTATTGCGGCGACGCTTATTTATATTTCTATCACTGGTAATATAACTTGGGAAATTATGAATTACTTTTTCATATTGAAAATTTGTAAACAATTTTTTTTGACGCGCGTTTTTCGTCAAGTTTTTCGTTGTTTTTAAATTCGATTCAACCGTTATTTTCAAATTAACAAAATATTTTACAAAGACAAATCTAAAACAATCAAGAATCACTCGTAACAGTTACATAACTCGAGTTTTCATGGATTATATTTCCATATAAACAATTTAAACAAAATAAAAAATTTCTGCTAAATGATTGGTTTTCGCTATGACTTAAATTTTCAATAAATCATTCTAAATTAAAAATGTTTTATACATTCTGCATATTTAGCTCGTAATGGTGCTTATTTATTTTCATTAAAATGAATCTTATAATTCTGTAATTTGTAACAAACACTGATCTGGGCACCAAAAATGCGCTTAAGTACCCCGATCTGCCAAACGGGTTGGCAGTTTCACTGGTTTTCAAATAGTTTATTCACCGGTGCTTTTGTATTAGTTATAAAATATAGAATACAAACAATAATGAATTTCATGTTTTCACACACTTGCACATACATTCGAATATTTGATACGTGTAGCATATGGAAAGTGATGATTATGAGAGCAAATGTGTTTTTATGAAAAATAAGTCTTTTGAAAGGTGTAAACACTTGTCAAAAAGTTTGTTTTTTGGTATATTAAAAGTATTGTATTTTGAAAAATTTAAATGTAACTTATCTTTGACAATATTTAAATTATTTCAAAATATTTAAAATAAAATATAGAACAGCAAATTAAATCAGTATCATATAAAATAAGTTTTCAACGAATTTTATTCATACATCAACTATAAAAATATTTTTATCATCACGAGAGATGAGCAAAGCCTAAAAAAGAAGCAAACAAAAGTCGAAGTTAAACTTTCTCTTTCTTGCATTTCTTTTTTCCAATATCACATATTATTGAGAACATTTGGGCAAACGTTAAAGCCAGTGACCAAGTACCCGTTTGGCAGATCGGGGTACTAAAGCGCATTTTTGGTGCCTAGATCAGTGTTTGTTACAAATTACAGAATTATCAGATTCATTTTAATAAAAATAAGTCCACAATTTATAATATATGGATCAAGTTAAATTTTCATTGTATGAGAAATTAGCAGAGTTGTTACAGGCGAAAATACAGGCGGCCTGTAAAAAAAGGCACGCCTGTGAAAAAGGCCGCCTGTGAAAAAAATTTGACAGGCGGCCTTTTTTCACAGGCCGCCTGTCAAAAAAGCCGTCTGTGACAGGTGAACAGGCGACAGGCGAAAAATTTTTTTCGTCGGAAAAATCAAACCTGTGGTTTTTTGGTTGTGTAAATTATAAAATAATATGGAAAAAATATTTTTAGAATTTTTTTCAAAAATTTTGATTTTTCGTTCTTCACTAGCATTTTATCTTATTTTTGTGTTTGGAAAATTCATAACTTTTCACCAACTTATTCGAAAAATATGATTGATAGCTTGTTAGAAAGATAATTTTAAGTCCTTTTTAATAATATAATTATATTGTAATATAAAAACTTAAAAACTATGGTCACAAGAGCACAATTATTGACATCAACTATGGGAATTTTTTGGCATTTAATTAAAGTCCAAAAATTCGAAAAAGCATCAGAAAAATTATTTTAATATCTTAAAATATTGTTTTGGATTATTTTTATAACGAAAACACACAAAATTTTTCCGCAAAATCCAATGTGCAACAAGAGTGCATGCCATAAGGCATGTGCTGCCAGTCTGAGTAAGTCTTTTATTGAAAAATTTTAAACTGCCTGAAATATCTTTAAAATAACAAGAAATGAAAAAATATGCCATAAAATTAATTTTTTAGATAAATTTCGTAGAGAAAAGTGCATCGAAATTTTCTTCAAAAATGCAAATTTTCATAAATTTCTCTAAATTTTGAGTCGTGATTTAAAATGAAATTTTAAACTCATATTTTTCGAATAAGTTGGTGAAAAGTTATGAATTTTCAAACACAAAAATAGACAGAAATGCAAGTGAAGAACAGTTTTGGGCCGGGAAAAATCAAAATTTTTGAAAAAAATTCTAAAAATATTTTTCCCATACTATTTTATAATATCATACTCAAAAAAATTAAAATAAAATTTTAAAAAAATCAATTTTTTTTTCGCCTGTCGCCTGTAACAACTCTGGAAATTAGTCCTTAAAATCTCGGTATATAGCACCATTGCGAGTCAAATTTAATTTTTGTTAAAACACTGTTTTAGTTTAAAATGATATAATAATTTAAATTGTTGTGGAAAACATCATTCATTTAGCAGAAATTCTTTATTTTGTTTAAAATTGACCTAATAGAAATGTAGTCCGTGAAAATTTCAAATAACGTAACTATTACGAGTGATTCTTAATCGTTTGACTTTCCGATTTCTTTGTAAAATATTATGTTGATTGTAAAATAACAGTTGAGTCAATTTAAAAGTTAACGAAAAAAATTTAACGAAAGTAGTTCCACGAAAAAACTTAACGAAAAAATGCGCGAAAAAATTTTGTTTTACAAAATTTTCAATATGGAAATTTTAAATTCGTAGATTCATAATTAATGTAATCAGTGACAATTCTAATAAAGATTGCCGCAATAACTCGATAGCACAAATCAAACACAACAAACTGGAAGTCTCTAACTAGCCAGCCAGCCAGCCGAACAGCCAAAAGTGAAGATATAAGCTGCATTATTATTCCAAAAAATGCGCTAAAAATTGTTCGTGAGGGATGTTGTTTTTGTTTTCCTTTTTTCCAAAACTGGTATAATTTAGGATAAAAGTTAATATTCCATTCTGTAGTACCTAATTAGTACTACATTTTGAAATATTAACGAACTAGATTGGTTTTGTTTATAAAAAGTATGATGATTTAAATTAGCGTTCCTTACGAACATTTTCGTGAAAAAGGTGTTAACAGATGTTGATATTCCACATTTCTCTTAAACTATTAGTATCAATCTTAAATCTGCTTGCTGTAGTTAAAATCTAGAGCTTTTGTAAGGGTCATTGGCCAAAATTAAATGATATAAACTCTAATTTCAAATTGAAAAATCAAAATAAAGCAGAAAAAATGCCGAGAATGGGAAAGTTATAAATCATTGAGTTATCTAATATTCATTAAATAAAAGCTTAAACAATTCTTTTTCTGCTTATATATTGAATTCAAGGCCTGAGAACTCTTTGATTATTTTTTGATTATTTTTGATTATGCGTTTTTTCTCTCTCTCTATAAGTCCTAAAAATCATTTTAAATAGCTTTAAAAAAAGCTATGACCACAAAGAACAGGAATCAAAATGAATTTCGTGGCCTTCAACTACTGTATTAAAACTATTGCCTTTTAGTAAAAAGTCCAGTCTTAAAAATTTTTATTTTTTCGAAAAAAAAGGTAACTTGAATGCGAATAATCAAACCAGTGACCAAGTACCCGTGTTGCAGATCGTGTACTTAAGCGCATTTTTGGTGCCTAGATCAGAGTTTTATAACAATTACAGAAATATTAGATGCGTTTGTAAAACAGATTCATGCACTCTAGAAAAAAATTTACAAACAAAATTGTAAAAACTGTAGTAAAAAGCATTTTTACTAAACCAATTAGTAATTTTACAACATTATTTGTTAAAAAAAATTTTTTTACAAATAATTTGTAAAATTTACTAATTATTTGTTAAAAAGAAAATTTTGCTAACAAATAATGTTGTAAAAATATAGTAAATAAACCTTACAACATTATAGTGATTTTCTTTGATAAAAAATAATAATGGAATTAAAGTTGCTGTGTTTTTCAGTGTGATCAAAAGTTTATTCATTAAATTCATATAGAAGCATTTAAAAGAATAATTCATTCTTTAAACAAGAAATACAATGAATTTTATTGCACATACGAAAATTGTCGAACAAGTTCCAAAAATGCTGCTGGACTTCTGAAACCATCTTAATTCACAACATCAATTTCCAAAGATACAGAAAGTAATGCTTTTAAACAATCAGACTCAAATTATAGATACTCCAAGTGAAATCTCAGTGGACGATTTAGCTAACATTCATCATACTTCAAAAGACTACACAAATGATCCAAATGAAAGAAATTTTTCTAGAAGACTTGGAAAAAAATAATAGAAGATAGATTAAAATTCAATGTTTTTTAACTTTTTAACCAAATTACATCAAAAGTCTTCTCTTTCAAAAATCTATTATAAAAGACATTTACATTCATGTCAAAAACGAAAATAGTTGATCCTCTGTGCAAGATAACAAAATGTGATGAAAAACACAAAGAAATAATTAACAATGCATATACTAATTTTGACAGTCAGCACAAGTTAGAAAAAGTATATAAACCGACAAATTACTTTTGACTAAAGGTAAAATAGATAAAGATTAAATTATTTAAAATATTGATACTGAAATTTTATATTACATAATTATAGGAGAAAACATCACTATTAATTTTAGAACACGACACAGTTTTTTCACAATGGATCACCAATTTTCGGTCACATAAAAGATAAAAATTTGTATATTGCCAGTTTCAAAAAATATTTGCCATCAATTTTTTCACAAAAAAAATATTTTGGAAGATACGCTTAGTTTGATGAACAACAGAATTCAAAACATTTTTCTAATAATTCATTGATGGTGAGCACTGGAAAATTATAAAAAAAAATATTTCGAAAGATACAATTTTGATAACCCTTTGATTATACTTTGATGATTTTGAGCCCGATAATGCTGAAGTAATTCGGGAACAAAATAAAATAGCAGCATATTATGTTCGATTTTCAACAATGCCATCTCACTTATTATCATCAATTGAATATGTATTTGAAATAATGATGCATTCATCAAATTTAAAATCAAATGAATTCACCCTATGTTTACAAGAAATGTTAAAGAGATTTCAAGAGCTGGAAGAAGGAATTGATGTTACGATAAATCAAAAAGTGAAGAAAGTGCATTTTATTTTAATGAGAATCTTGGGGAGATAATTTAGGTTTAAATGAAATTTTGGGATTCACAAAAAGTTTTAATGCAGCGAAATTTTGCCGATTCTGTAAAATTTCTCGTCAAGATTCTATGAAAAGTGCTAAACTTATACCTTACAAAAATAGAAAAAAAGATGATTATGAAAACAAGACATTGAGAATAATGACCAAAAAGAAGACAGGACTTCGTGAAAGATGCAGTTTCAATGCTTTGAAAAATTTTCACTGTATTGAAAATTTTTTGTGACATTATGCATGGATATATATGAGGGAATTGCAAAGAAAGATATATCAAAATGTTTTAAAAAAGTTCATTGATGACAAGCTTATCCACATTAGAACTCTCAATTTAATAAAACACGCATTTGATTATATGAACTACAGTTAGGAATGCTAGTAAACCTATTTTGAAGTCACATATTGATCAAGAGACGTTAAAAATGAGTGCAAGTGAATCTAAATGTTTTTTAGAATTACTACCAATCATGATTGGTCATTTGATTCCTACGAATAATCAATATTGAAAATTAATGTTAACTCTACTTGATATTTCTGATATTGTCATGAGAACATCCTTTAATGAAGAGTATTAATTAAGCTAAGAGAATCAATTCATTCATATTTGAAGCAATATATAAAGCTTTTTGGTGAAACATTACGACCAAAACATCACTTTATGCTACACTTGAAGATGCATTCGTAAAAATGGACCTCTTAGGTAAAATAATATAATATTTAAACTGCTATAAATTTTATTATTTATTTTTGATTTAATAGATACATGATGACATTCGTATTTGAAACAAAAAATAGAGAAGTAAAAACATACGCAAAAGTGAGTTACCAACGTATAAATCTCTGCTTATTCTCTCTGCTTATAAAGCTGCTATGCGTTTTAATGGCATTTATTGAGAAGCATCAAAAAGGATTTCTCGAAAGACACAACATATTTTAAACAAATTAAAATAAGTTACAATGATCTACGAGCATCAAATATTTCAATTTGCTGGAGAGTTTTTTAGTTGATTTTGAATTTAATCAGAATATGTTTAGATGTAAACATATAAATCACAAGAAAACTACATACAAAATCGGAATATTTTATATTCAAACAGCTTGATAATCAAACGAATGCCCTAAAAATAGTTGATCAATTAATATGGAATACAAAATGTTTAATAATAACTGAGGAAATACTAATATAAATCATACAAAAAACATATGAGATGTTATGAATTAGGAGACTCTAAAGAATTTTCAAGTTAAATTTTGTTGAAGATCTTACTGGATTTCCTTTTTTGATGCATAAAGCAAATTGCAATCATTTTTATTTTAGAACTAATCATGTTTAATCTTTATTGAAGAAATAAAAATTAAATTACAAAAGAATATGTCTTTACTTTTGGATATAAATGATCAATAATAATGATATCTTAGAAATCAAATCCAAAAACTTCACTGAAACATGTTTCATGACATTTAAATGTTACAATCGATGATTATTGTATAATAAGTTGAAATTCTGCAGCATTTATCTTGGTTGCACTTCACTATTTCAAATAAAATCCAGAAAAATATTTTCTTAAGCACTGATTTTTTTCAAATTCACTTTTTTTATCATAACTTTTTTCTCGTAAATAAGAAGGTTCTTCAAACAACCACTTTACCTAATGATATTCATTTAAACTTTTAACTAGATCCTTAGTCGATTAATAAACATGAACTTCGACTTCTATTTTAAAATGAAGAAAAATATATATGACTTGAAATTTTTGTCATAGTTAACAAAAAATTGTCACACGAAATTGAAATATTTTCGTTACAAAGTTTACTACAAAATTTGTAAGTTTACTATTATTTTGTAAAGTCCACGTTTATTCGAATTAAAGTTTTCTAAGTATTGTATTTCAATAAAAATGTCATTTAGTGAGGAAATCTCATTGAAAAATGAAGTTTCTAGTGAAATAATCGAATCTATAGCAGAAGAAGATTACAATAAAAATGAAGGTAATAGATATAGTTTTTATATTTTAAATTAGAGGAAAATGTTTTTTAGATGTCTTCGAGTATATTTGAACGAATATTATATGAAAAGGATCAGCCATTAGTTGATCTATTTTAAAAGAAATGGGATATGAATTCCTGTGCTTCTTATTTGAAAAGTAAAGTAAAATATATTAATTGTTTGAAATTATTGAGTTTATTTATTTTCATGGAAATGCAAGAGGAAAAGATTGATTCTTGAAAGTTTTCAAAATCTCAAACACAAACTTTATCATGACTTTACTGAATCAATATCCCATAGGATTTATAGTAAAATTTAACCAGGCGTATGAAAAATGGAAGTTTGAACATGAAATGAATGTAAATTCTTGTATATTGCAAAAGGTGTAGTATATGTGAATTAATATTTAAATTATTAGTATCCATTTTCTTTGTTTTCAGTTGGACTTCCCGTCGATTCATTCACTTTTGAGAGAAAGTGCACAAGGAAAGAAATTTTTAGCTACAAATTGACCATGATCAACCTATGAGTTCAATAGAAAAAAGAAATGAACTAATTTCAATAATTGTTTCTTCTATACCTGAACAAAAGAAATAATATCTCAAAGAATGAAATCAGAATTTTGGCTTCGATGATTATTAGTGAATTTCCAAATGAAGACATCTCTTCTTATATAAATGAAACAACTGGGTGTGGTACTTTGTACTATAAATTTAATAATGAGAAAAAAAGCATTGAAAAATAATGGATCATCTACAGTTCTTCGAAAACGAAAGCACAAAGAAATTACATTAGAGACGACTGAAGAAATCTTTTGATGAACAGGATTTTTCATCAAATGATTTTGTTAAATCGATTCCTGCAAATATTGATTATAATTCTTTGATTGATCACTGGAAAAAAAGCAGCAAAATCAGATTGCAAATTTTCAAAGAAGCTTCACAGAAAACAGATCTTGCAAAAATATACAGAGCATTAGAGAGACCTGATGGATATATGCTTGTAAGTTAATTAACTCATTTAACTGTTCATTTTTTTAATATTTATTTTTTATAGATATCAATTGATTTTAAATACTCTTCATCCTGTACATCTCAATTTTTATACTGAATGGAATAAATATCAAGTTCAAATTTATGCAAAGCTTGAATCTAATGAACTGCAAAGATAAGTTTCATTTTATTATCAACCAATCAAAAAGCCATAAAAAACACTCATCAGCATTTGATTTTCTTTATGGTCCTCCTGTATTGAAAAGGTAGTGATAAAAGTCGTTATCGTGCTTCAAAATTAGATGCGCTCAAATTCTTATTGTTTAGATGTTTATCAGAAAATCTATTTCAACTAAATATATCGGAATGGCAAACAACATTTATCACAATATTCTATTACAATGCAAAGCATTCATTGTTTGTTTCGGTGAAAAGTTTTGAAAATTTAGAAAGACAAATTTTTAGTATGTCTTTGATGATATCATTATACAATTTGAAGGTGAAGTTGCTTTGATATCCTGCAATTGATACGCTTTTAAAAATTTACCATGTCTTTGACATTTGCGTATCCCGTTTATCAATCCAGCAAGTGTAATGAATTTATGAGTGCAAAAGTTTCTTGGAATCGATAGTATTCGTAACAAAAAAAAATCTGGTAACAAAGTAAATCAGCTATTGAAAATCATTATGTAAACAATCAATTGAAATTTATAAATAAATAAAAATTTTTGCAATTTAACGGTTTTCAAGAAAGTTTTTTGATTTTGAATTTAACAATTTTTGTAGTAAATTTTACTACACACAATTTTCAGCAGAAATACGACGGCATTTGTAAATTTTTAACCATTTTATTTGTAAAAACATTTTTTTGCTTTTGTAATGGTTTTAGTTTGTAATGTTTTAGAATTAAAAGTTTTACAAAATATAGTAAAATTTACAAATGTGTTGTAAGCTCATATTTTACAATCGCGTTGTAAATTTTTTCATATAAATTTACTAATGGTTTGTAAATTTTTTCTAAAGAGTGTGTGATAGCATATACTGGTTAAAGTAAATTTCAAATGTATTGGAAATTTTCATATGTAAGATTTGTGAGAATTCGAATGAAATAATTGAAATTTTAAGTTGTAGCAAAATAGCAATCAATTAGGAATTTAGCAGCTATTTTTGTTTGGTTTACATTTTCATATAGAAATATATTTTATGAAAACTCGAGTAATGTAATTGCTACTAATAATCTTGATCTATTGAAATTCTCGAAATCGTCTTTATAATAAAATTTTGTTGATTTGAAAATAACGATCTAATTCAAAATAACGCGAAGTTGGTTACGCGCAGCTGAAAAATTTTTTTTGATCGCAGTCAACTTCGCGAAAAAAAATTTTGTTTACAAATTTTCAAAATGAAAAAGTAATTCGCAATTTCCCAAGTTATATGACTAGTGACAGAAATATAATAAGCGTCGCCGCACTAACTTTTTAGCACAAATCAAACACAACAAACCGGAAGTCGCTAGCTATTATAGTTTTCGAGATCTCAGAGGGACAGCCAGCCAGCCAGCCAGCCAGCCAGCCAGCCAGCCAGCCAAAGTGAATGTATATAGCTTGCTGAATGTATAAGCTGCATTGTTGTTCCAAAAATGCGCTAAAAAGTTCTCAGGCCTTGATTGAATTATAGTGAATACAAAGCGAAACATTATAAAAATTGGTCAAATTAGAATAGCCATATTTTGCAATGAAAATGTTTGATTACTATTTCTCTTAACCTTTACACTTTAACATGAGTCATCATATAGTTATTTATTCCTAATTAGTACTCTAAAAGCTAGAAAAATGAGAAAACTTATTGAAAATTTTCAAATTTCAATCAAACATTTGTTTTGTTGCTTTTTTTCAAATGAGCAACTTTTAAACAACATCTTTTTGGATTTGTTTTCCACTGAGTTCAATCAAATTAAACTATTAAGAGATAAGATTTAAACACAAAACAATTGTTTATTAATTAAAGAAGTGGAATAATCATTACATGATGATGCAGAAAACATATTTGTGAAATTGAAAATTTTTCTATAAAATTGAGCTACAACAATAATTCCCGATTTTTTTGCGATTGCCATTTTTAATAAAAAAAAGTTTTTTCTCTTCTTTGTTTTCCTCTTTTCTCAGCGTTCATCGAAATATAAATACATATGTAATTGAATTTCACACTACCGTTTTCCCTCGAATACAACATCCGGTCCTTCTATTCAAATAAAAGGACCGTTGCTCAGTTTTTGTTTTATTTTAGCGAAGGGGTGACGGCTTCTACGAAAGAAACTTTTTACGAAAAAAAAAAATGAAAATTTTCGAAGGGATTTCGAAAGATTTCACAATTTTGAAGGGATTTCAAAAGATTTCGAGCAAAAATGTAAACAAAACAAAAATATGCGAAATTTATTTTTTCAAAATCTCGTAAATTACTGAACGGATTTTGCTAAAATAACAAGAAATCAATTGCATAAGTATTAAAGAACACAACTATTGTATAGTTGTGAAGAAATAAGAGAAAAAATTAAGAAAGAATTTTTCTGTAAAAAAGAAGTGCGCATTAAAAAATTTCAACTGCGACGAAATATATGAGATTTTTTAAACATAACGAAAGTTTTTGTTGTTTTCATTGAAAATAACTGAAAATGTTGAAACAGTTTCTGATTTGAATTTACGAAATTTAAGAATTTTTAAAAAGATTAGGAAAATTACCAAAATTTTTTATTCTTTCGTAAAAGCCGTCATGACGCGTCACCCCCTCGACCGGTTCTTTTTCGAGGGAAGACGGTAGATACAAAGTTTTTTTTTTCAAATTTACTATTGATCAATATTTAAAGTTTTCAGTTATTAAAAAAACATATATTTTAGACTTCATTTGCTAATGAACGTTTTTATATGAAAAGCTCGTCTTTTATGATTAAATTATTTTCTTTACCATTTAAAAGCCAAGTTTATAATGCAAAAATCGAAACAACTAGAGCATAAAAGAAAAGTACCCCAGTGCAATTTACAACCTCACGGTAGTTAATTCTTATTACAAATCGTACAAGTAATAAAGTTAAACTAAAGTAACTTGAATGAAGAACAAACATTAGAGCAATAAATTAAAGTTATTGAATTTGATATTGAGAATGGAATCATGCACTATTCATAAAAATACACACGATTTCTTGATATCAAGAGAGTAAATATATATGAAAAATAATTTTCTCAGAAGAAGTTTAGTTAAGGGTGAGTAAATTGCAATGTCAAAACATATCGATGATCGTAAAACAAGTTACAAGTTGTCTTAATTCTCCCTTCGATATATGTTTTTGAAGCTTTAATGAGTTTCATTGTAAATGAACTTCATGTATTTCTTTGACAACTTTTGGAAACAATTATTTTACGTTTGATTTCTTTTATCTATTGTGTATATTTAATATAAAAAGATAAGAGATAAGTCATACTATATATTTTAAAAGAAAAAATGTACTTTAATATATCATATCCTGAAGCGAATGACATGTTGTTGATTGTTATGAGGTTTTTCACTCACTTCCTCTCTCCAGATTTTATTAATTTCACATTTCAAAAAAAATTTATAAAATTTATAAATCATGCATGCGTGTGTACGAGAGTGAGGTTTTGAGGCTTTTCCTCTGTTGATTGTAAACACATTCATTGAAAATTGAAAACCTCTTCTGTCACCATGGAAATGAAAGATGAACTCTGTTAGAGGTGAATTATGTGAAACCATGATTCACAATAAGAAATACATACATAACATCAACTGATACGAATTCTAGGAAATCAATATCAATACGAAAACAAATTGTTGCTATAGGGAATTCAGATTATAACTCCTTTTTTTATGAATCAAATCATTATGTTTTCAACTAATTCCCAATTGTAGTATAAAAATATACTCATTTAAATATATTTAAAATATTGAACAAAGAATGAGACTAAAATTTTAGGCTTATTTATGTATAAATTTAATAAGTTTCCATACAAAGATGTAAGTTTATGCATGACTTGAGTTCAGGTAAGTTTAATATTACGAATGAACTTTTTTAAAAGTGAAATTAGATTTACAAACATATAAAAAAGGGAAACAAAAATTTTATTTACTTTGCATGATTATGATGATAAAGTAGTAGAAGTTTGTACATGCATACTAAAGATATATATTGCAAAAGTGCGAAATACGTGATGGTAATAAAATGTTTTTCGTCTCCTTTTCATTATTTTATTCTCTCCTCATTGTGTGTTGTTTTTGAAATGTATAGTGTGAATATACTTATATGAAGTAATCAATATTAATGATGTAACATTTATTAAAATTAAATTATTCAAAGTGAAGTGTATTCAATTAAAAGTTTTATTGTATCTAGTTTTTGCTATCTGTTCAATTGTTCATGAAGAATAAAAAAAGTTGTTTTCACCAACTCACATGGCAATTTTTATTTTTTTGATGCAAACAAAAAACTTTTTGAGAAATAAAATGATGACAATAGTGAAAGTTTGTATAAGATTGCTAAACAAAAAATGACACAGAATTCTCTATATGTGTGTTTGTTATCTCCATGCAAATAAAAGAAATGAAAAAATATTCTACACATCTCTTACTATAAGAAAATACTTTCATTACATTAAAATTACAAATATTTAAAAAGTTTTTATGCTTCAAAAATTTATTACATTTTTCCTGATTTTAAACTTTAGCATAAAAAGTGTTGAAAAAACTAGAAAATCACTTTTTTAAACATGCGATAAAAATATAATTAAAAAATATTCGTTCGCAAAAAAGAGAATTAAAGAAATCAGCTGCTTTAATTTGAATCTCTAAAACCTATTCGGTTCCTTTTTATTCCCTTTCCCACTTATCCAGTATCTTATCTCAGAAAATATTAAATAAACTCTGTATGCGTAAAAAATTATATAAAAATTTAATCTAATTTGTTGTTTCTTTCTCGTATACAAAAACATCATGAACACTCTATAATGATATTTCCTTTCTTAGTTTAATCACTTTTTTGTTTGCTTTACGCATGTTAAAAGAATTTTTTTTTCATTTTTATATCATATCGTAGCTAAAACTAAAATTCTTTTTAAAAATATTTCATCCTTTTACTCATATTGAAATAAAAATAAAGTTATTCTTTGTATGAAAACGATTATTAAAAAATTGATTGTAAATTTCTCTTACATTGACTGAATACTTTTATAAAGATTAGAAAAAAGTCATGGAAAAAAGTTTAAGTAGAATTTAGTGTATATTACAATAACAAATTCATCATGCATTAAAAAACTTAATACCTATGCATCTTTTACTTCTGCATTTGAATGTCGGGATTATACTTAAATATTTTAAGTGCCATAGAAAATAAAGAGCTTCATAAAATTGCAAGAATTTCATTCAAAGAGAAATTTATGCTGATGGTTGCAATGTGCACTTGGAAACTTTAGTAGTGAATAAATGCTGTTTTAAAATTCTCTCTTCTTTTTCACTTTTAATTATCTTTTCCTTTTTATATTTTATCTGCAGATATAATTGTAGGTTTATATTAATTAAACTCAATTGATAGTTTTAAAAATTAATCTATTATACTTAAAAATTTTAATTGAATGCTTTTAAACTAATGAAATTGAAATTTTATAGGTGCTATGAAAACAAAAACCGAAATATCTCTATTTCAATTATTATATTTCATTAATTTTATAAAGAAAAAATTATTATTTTGCACAAAAAATGCTAAAGACAAGTATCTAAGGAAAACATAAAGATACATCTTTTGTTCTCCCTTTTTGTTCAGTGGTAATAATCTTTAGTTATAAATTGTTTCTGTCCGACATTTTTTCTTTCACTTTCCCTAAGCTTCTTGATATTATTACATACATAATATTATATTTTTCTCTCTCAAAGTAGGAGTAGCTGCTAAAAGCAAGCGGAAGTATGGCAAGCGGCAAACATTTCCTTCGCAAAGAAGCGAACTTAAATGATAAATGATGATTGTGTTTTGCTTGGTGCTTCTTGAGCATATTTTTTAATATAAGAATATGTGTTTCATTTTAATAAGCTCAAATGAGGTTGGATTTACGCATAACATTTTTATTATAATTTTTCTTTGTTCTAGCCAAAAATAAAACTAATATGTAAAGAAAGTTTTTTTTCACTTGTATTCACTCAAAAAATTTAATATCCGGATATAATTTTTTCGTATGTATATTTTCCAATTTACGATCACCATCATCAAAGCGTTAAATTTTACATAGTATAGTAATTGGCACCTACCACTTTCATTTTTTCCTTCTTTAAATTTTAATCTACTTTTGTAAATTTTTATTTCATAACCGACTTTGGAAATTTTTATCAAATATTTTTTTCAAATCACAAATATCCTTAATGTTTTTTTATTCACTTCTGTAGCTATTTTTACTATATCTCAATTTTATATTATTTTTTTAAACAATCTTTTATTTTTTTATTTCATAAACGTCCACTCTCCGCGATGTATCAGATGAAAGTGAAGAAAATGACCAAAAAGCGAATGGGAAGTAAACTTTTTGTATTTAAACCGCTTACTTTTGTGCGGATGATCTGACTAGTTTCACTATAACTTGATAAATGCCTTCTTATTTTGAATGTTCATACTTTTTAAGAGAGAACTGACGCCTAAAATATCTCCCTTCCTTGCTCTTTTCTGCATATAAGAGAGAAATATGCGAGACTCAAATTTTTATATTTTGGATTTCTCCATTTCACTCTTCATTGTAAATCTTTAAACTCAAGCATGTATCTGATAAACGAGAGAAGAGAAAGAAACTTAATTGAAAGTGAAACGAACTCAATACACATAAGGAAGAAAAGAAGACAAAAATGCTTGAAATTTTTATGAAATTTCATTTTCGTTTTTCTGACATCATCAACATACTAGTAACATACATCTACATGAAGAGAAAAAAAAGAGAAAAAAAAATCGGCGTTTGTTAATTTTTCCAAAACTCGATTGTGTTTGTATGTTAAAATCGTAAAAAGTTGAGAGAGTAAAGCATATGAAAGAAAGAGAAAGAGCAAAAATGTTGATTCTGTCACCCACTCAAGTATGCACTTTGTTACATTTTAATCTGTGCCGGAATCTGGTTTGACTGTCATAGAGAGAAATGTCGTTTTTTCTTAAGACTTGTTATACAAACAAGCTCGCATACATTCACAATGCTTCTGGCTTTTATTTGAAAAATTGCATAATAACCATGTTCTTCTCTATAGCACTTATATACGCTGATCTCGTAGTAGGATGTGAGGGCATGCAAAAAGTCATCATCATTTGAACTTCAAGTATTAAGACGTGCTCATGTGTCACATACAATTAATATGATACACAATTGTTGAAGAAGGAAGAAGTGGGAAAGTAGACAGAATATAAAAAATTATTGTTCACATGACAGTAAATCCCTTTAAGATGGATATTGCATAAAAATATTTCATAAATGTACGTGCTTTTTATATCCTGTGAAAGTTTTTTTCATGATGATGTGATAAAACCTATTAATACAAAAAGATATGCATGAATATTTGCAATTTATTATTTATAAATTTGTAAAACTCTGTGGTTTCATTTCTATATTACTAAATTTATTTGTCAACTCATTTCATCATTGCCTTTTATCTTATTTAATTTCATTACCTAATATTATTTAAACTTTTCAAATGTATGTGAAGAATCATTGACTTGATTTTTCAACTTAATATATTTATGATATAAAATATTCAAATTCAAAAATACTATTAGTTTAAAATAATATATTATTATACATTTTTCGAAATTAAAAATACTTAAATCATGTTAACTTGAACAGTCATAAACATAGAAATAAAAAAAATTTATTTTATTAAAATGAATTTATTTATTAAACCATATTGATTTTACACAGAAGTATTAAATTTAAAGATGATTATGTTTTCATATACATATATATATTTTAGTCAAACAGACAAGCAGAGAAAAATTTCTGATATTTTCGTATCTTTCTTTTTTGCCATGAGATCATCGATTATTTTATATTCCGGTTGTGCTAAATGTGCAATGACGTTCACTCTTACTTTCTATTGAATCATATATTGATGTATACACGAATGAAATAATGAATAAAAAAGAAGGTTCATTAATTTTTGTTTGCATTACACAATTAAGTATAGGTATCTCGGACTTTACATTGTTCACACAATCCATTCAAATTTAATTAATTTGAGATAGTATATAAACACGCATCTAATTGACACGATTTTTTCTGTCTATTCAGATTCCTTCACGTGTCTTTTTCTATAAATTTCATTTTGAAACACAAAAGATTTTATGTGGTCATTATTTTTTTTTTGGTAAGAGTAAGTAAATCGTCATTGGCACCCATTTCAATTCAGAATTCTACACACAATTCACATAGTCAGTTTCAAAATAAAATTTATTTAATCACATGGGAAATTTCAGATGAGATTGGAACGAGATTCGATTGATAAGAAGTATTGAAAGAGGAAAAAAAGATGTATAAATATAAAATTCGGACTTGAATTGAATGTAGAAACATTTTGGGAATTTCAATCATGATTCAACGGTTTCCTATTGTATTTTTGTGGTATCACAAGCAAATAATGAAGAGAGAATAAAAATAAAGAAGAAGAAAATCCTTTGTTACACTTCATTTTGAAAAGGGTTTTACTTTTATTCTTGTGATATAGGTAAGTTTACCATATATAGTAGTTGTGTATGCTCGATAGAGTATTGTTACTGGAAAATTATTGGTTTTTTAAATGTTTGTAAATAAAATATGTTTTATATAAAAGTTTATTAAATTTCAACAACCAAGAAATTGTTTTTAAATTAATAGATTTAAATATTTCTTTTAATTAATATAAACAAACATCAAATTTTAACAGAAATCAATAAATATTAGTCAAATCCAAATACTGATGCATGCAACAATATATCATGATAGCCATCGTGAAAGTGATGAATGTATTTAAATTTTTCAACGACGAGGAGGAGCAAAATAACCAAAATTTGTTGATAAAGCAAAACAGTTCGACTATTAATGAACGAGAATATAGTAAACGACTTCTTTCTATTATTTGATTGTGATATCGAATCATTTACCGTTCTTGTTAGCTATTAATAAATAATTTAATATAAAACTATTTAAATTTCACTTTAAAAACCTTAAAGTATAAATATTTTCACATTTTTATAAAAAATAATATCACGACTATATAAGTTTTACTTTTTACCTTTAATATATATATTGACTGATTTTATTAAAACTGTAAAAAGTAAATAACAAAAATTAACTCATAGAAATCTATTGCTCAGCTTAGCATTGCTTTTACAAATATTGCACCTAAATAATAGTGCACTGAAGTGACAGCTAGCCATAGTATTACATTCCAATTTCACAGACATGCTGAGAATTTTTCGGTGTAGCCTAAATGTATATATGATATAAATTGCTGTTTGTAGTCTTTGAATGTGACAAAGAAAAAGTTGAAAACAAATATACAAATGGAACAATACAATCTGTACATATGTACAGACATAGGTGAAAAGAAAAATAAAGTGAGATCGTGCTGATAACTATTTCTACGACACCAGCAAATATTTGACATGCCACTTGTTGTATGAATTGCTCATGACACGAGCCTTTGCCATTCGTTTTATTAAATATTGAGATTTTAGCAGTCTCGTTTTTAAGAAAATTGTGATAAGTGAATTTTAAATATTTTACTTTTTATTTTACTGTTTTTTCTTATTATGGTTTTTTTTTTGGAATCCTATTTCATATCGTATTTGTTTGAATTAAGCAAGCAGAAACTTAAAACCGCTGATTATAAGTCGCTTTTCACGACATTTTGTAAAAAAAAATTAAAAAAAAGTTAGTAATATTAACAGTCATTGACGTGTTAAGAGCGCATTTTCGCTTTTCAGATCAGATATTTATAGTAAAATTTCAATCGACAACACGGAGAGAAAAACTTTTTAGGGCTCATAACGAATTTGATCCTATAACGCCACTTTTTTCCTGGCATAAGACCTGAACATTATGCCAGAAAAAAAGTTTTCGTTATTAGACTTAAAACGGGAAATTTTTTTTCTGGCATAACGTCATTATTAGACTTATAACGATTTTATTTTTTCCTGGCAACACAACTTTATGAGACTCATAAAGTAAAATTATATGTGACAAAAATTTTATCTTGCGAATTATATACTTCGCAAGTAGAATTTCTGTGATTTTGTATTGGTCTTGGCTGAGAATTGAATATACGCGGATGAATTTGTAATTGATATTTCTTGCTTTTTACTAATGTGTCTGTAAATGATAAAATTTTATTATATTGAATTTGGCAAAATGTTTATCATATTGAACGAGAAAATGTTTTACTTTTGATTTTTTTTTTCAATTATTAAATTAAAGTAAAATAAAATTTTCAAAAAATAAACTTGAAAATTGAAAGTAAAATTTTTTAATTTTTTTTTCTACGCGATTTTTTGATAGTTTTATGATTTTTTAAATATCACTACATCAATAAAATCATTATATTGACCAAGTTTTGTCAAAAGAAAAAGTTTTTGAAGACTTTTTGAGTCCTAAAAAGTTAAGTTTTTAGTCTTATAACGTATATTATTACCCTCATAAAGTATCATTTAAGACTTATAAAAAACTTTATAAGACTTAAAAATTCGTTATTAGACAAATAAAAAAATTGGAAATTTGTACGATTTATAACATTCTTTATGAGTGTCATAAAGAATCGTTATAAGACTTAATAACATTTCACTTCTAATAATGATATATGAGACATAATAACATTTTATTACTTTTATAATGACTTTGTAAGTCTCATAATGAATGTTGTGCCAAAAAATACATTTTTCTCTCCGTGAAGAACTGTAATGTGTTTGGTTTCAAAATTCATTGAAATTTTCAAAAAAGTTTTTCCTGTCGTTTAAATCAAGTTTGCCAATACAAACTTTTTTCGAAGTGTCCAAAATTACCTCTGAGATGTTTGATCAACGTTTTATAACATTCTAAGACTTTTTGGTGAATCACATCCATACCATAATTGGAATTAAAGAAGGAATCACGCGGAAAGCTTCCGTATATCGATCTCATATTCAGAATTAATAGATTAGTGCAAAAAGTTTGACAAAAAATCGTTTCTGGAAAGACTAGGTCCGGAGAGACACACAAACAGACAAAATACGAACAATAGCGCCTTTTTTCTAAATATGATGGAAAATGCGCTAAAAATAGTAATGATTGATTAACTTACAAAATCTATTATTCAATAATATGTAGTAAAGAAACTATTGAATACCATTACAACTTTTGTGATTAATAAATTTAGAAAGCTTGATATCATTAGTATTATACATGCAAAGATAAAAGAAAACAAAACAATAGTTTAATAAAAATTAAAAATTTTGTTGATAGATTCGTAAATTTATATATTTAAATTGACTTTAATTTAATTCCATTACAAACTTCAGCCACAAATTAAATATTCTATCTCAACCTCGACCTAATTATGACATGCGACATTTTGTTTATCTAAATTACACCTCGCAATTAATTATCTGAAACTATTTAACAGGAGAAGATAAAAAATCTCTTAAAATATGAATCGTACATTCCTGCCGCTACTTCATGCAGCACATAAATCAAATTTTCATACTTAGCCTTAAATATATTTTCCCTCATTCTACTTATAATGTGATTCCCTCTCATTACATTAAGAAGTAAATATTTACTGCCTATCTCACTTGCTTCATATTTTATTTTATGCTTTACATACAGAGTTGTTAGAGGCTAGAGGCGAAAAAAATTAAATTTTTTAAAATTATTATTTTTTCTTTTTTATTGAGTGTTATAATTATTAAATAGCATGGAAAAAATAGTGGAATAATTATTTCTCAAAATTTCGATTTTTCCGAGCCCAAAAATCTGTTTTTCAATGGGTATTTTCACCCATTTTTGTATTCAAAATTCATAAATTTTTGACCAGATTGTCAGAAAAAATATGGCTGATAACTTGATAGAAAGGCAATTTTAGGACATATATTATGGAATATATTACCTAAATTTGTGGCCACAAGAGCAGCATTAATGATGTCTCGTTGCGAATTTTTGTCATTTTAATTGGGTCAAAATTTTAAAAAGCTTCGTAAAAATTATTTTATTAGCCTAAATTATTGACTTGGATTATTTTTTTGCAAAACATACAAAATTTTTTCAAAAATTTGATTTCCTACAAAAATGCACGCTCTACAACATGTGCTGGCGATCTGAGAAAGCCTTTATAAATTTTTTTTAAAATTATTACTAAAAATTCAATTTTATTGCAATATTTTATTTGCTTGCCATTTAAAAGAATTTTCAAGCAATTTTTAAAAATTTCTCATAAAAGGCTTTCTCAGATCGGCAGCACATGTTGTAGAGCGTTCATTTTTGTAGGAAATCAAATTTTTGAAAAAATTTTGTATGTTTTGCAAAAAATAATCCAAGTCAATAATTTAGGCTAATAAAATAATTTTTACGAAGCTTTTTTCGAATTTTTGACCCAATTAAATGACAAAAAATTCGCAAACGAGACATCAATATGCTCCTCTTGTGCCACAAATTTAAGTAATATATTGCATAATATATGTCCCTAAAATTGCCTTTCTATCAAGTTATCAGCCATATTTTTCTTGACAATCTGGTCAAAAGTTATGAATTTTTGATTACAAAATTGGTGAAAATACCCATGAAAAACAGTTTTTGGGCTCGGAAATCGAAATTTTGAGAAATAATTATTCCACTATTTTTCGCCTTCTCAGAAGCCGCCTCTGAAAAAATTCCGCCTCTCAAATTCTTTTCAAGAGGCCGACTTTTTCAAGGCCGCGCCTTTTGCAGGCCGCCTCTATTTTCGCATTTAACAAATAGGGCTTCTGGCTTCTCACTCGGGATCGGGATCCCGGAAAATCCTGAAATTTTCGGGATCGGGGAATCCGATATTAAAAAACACATGGTTTTTTGCTTCAAAAAATTCATTTAGGAAAAATTTTCAAAATTAATTTTTCAAATTTTTAGCGCATTTTTGCAAAAAAAATACGCTATTAGGTTCACGATGGCTGGCTGGCTAGCTGGCTGGCTGTATGTGACAGTAATACTTCGCAACGGTAAGTCGTGGAGGGTGGTTGATAGCTTCTTAGAAAGGTCTTGACGTGTAGGTAAGCCATCAAAAGAGGGTTTTTTGGGTAAGTGTTGACCCAAGGGTGGTCCACCACATACATGTCCATCACATGGACCAAAAAAAAATTTTTACCAAAAAGTCTTAAAATGTCATGAAACGTCGATAAAACATGTCAAAAAAAATTTTTTTTTTAAAAATGACATGTCGCCAAGAAAATGTACTAAAAATACGTGAAATTTTGTTACAAACACTGTTTCTGTTAGGCAAAAATGCGCTCTAATCATCCGACCATCAAGGTGTCGAGATTGAATATATTTTTTTTTCATTTCAAAAAAATAATTTTTTACATTTCAATATTTTTTCAAGTTTCTGAAATTTTTTTAGAAAAAAATTTTCCTTTAAATTTGTGAAAAATTTTCACTTTGCAAAAAAATGATGAAATATTTTGGCGCAAAATTCGGGATCGGGATCGGGGAATCCCGAAAATTTGTCCGGGATCGGGATTTTGAGAAGCCCTATTAACAATTCTGCTTACATACAACTTTGAATAAGCATAACATTTATAAATTCACAACACGTTTAGAAATTATAAAAGAGACCGTTGAATAATTTTTAAATAAAAAAATATTAAAACTTTATGCCAAGGGGAACATAACTTTGCAGAATTGCAGAGTTTTTAGAAAAGATGCAAAACGAGAAAAGATGCAAAAATATTTTGATTATTTATAAAGAAATATTTTAAATCACTTTTTATAGCTTTCTTAAGTATTATTCTCATGAGACACGCTTATGTATATTCTTTAATCATGAAATGAACCTTCAAAATAATCCTGTATTTCTTAAAAGTAATTTATGAGATATTTTTTAGGAAAAATTGAAATCGATAAGGAAACTGTTTTCGTCCTTTCTATTTCGATCGAATCAATGTTTTGCGAATTTTATATCACTAAAATATGAATAGATAACGAACTATTACTGTCTTAAAGTGCTAGTTTATGAGTAAAATATGATTTCATTTTGATCAACATAACAATGCCCAATTTTTCTTTAAATATCAATGAAACTTCACGTCTATCTCTTTTTAAAGTTCATTATAGCGATTTAAAGAAATACAGATAATTTAATATTGAAATAAAGTAGAATAATCATAGAATTATCGCAAAAACAAACCAGTCTTCCATTTTTTAAAGTTTTGCAAATTTCTTTCTTATTACGTCAATTTGACTTTTGAAACTTCTTCATAACATTCGTGGAAACATTTATTAACTGTTAATCAGTTGAAAAGGTCATTAGATCAAGAATATTAATGATTTTTATAGTTTGTTTACAAAATATGTTGATTTTCAGAATTTTCAGAAAAATTCATAAAATTCAGAAAGATTCAGAAAATTTACAATATTCTAAATTTTTCTGAAAAGATGTTTTCCCCCTGTCTTTATGCTTTAACAAAGACGAGTGATTAAAATAAAATGCATTTCGTAAAAATTTGTTTCAATTTTAGTAATAACGTAAAGGTTTCTCCAGCAAGAACAAATTTTTTTATGTTTTTATTTAGAAAATACAAAATATGTGAAATTACCTAAAAATTTTAAATTCACAGTAAAGCTTGGTGATAATTCACTTTGAATAAAAAAGGGGGTAAACTAATAAAACGAATTATCATAATTTCATAAAGAAAAATTACCGATTGATGCTGATATTGCTTTCTTATGACTTTTCTCTAAGTAATGGTAGAATTTGTCAACCAGAGTTGAAAAAGTAGCTACTACTTTTCATATAAAAAATCTACTTTCTACTTCTATTTTATATGAAAAGTAGATCTACTTTTCCAACTCTGTTGGCAACTTATTGATGTCTTAAAAGTCTTGATTAAGAAAAGCGCAATTCTTTTCAAAACATTCTTAGATTAACATGTACTCATAAACGCATATTCATCACCCTCATAAGAACATGACCTAAAAACACTGAAAACTTATCATATGACTAAGTTTTGGACAGATTATGGTTTATCAAAACGCTATTCATTTATTGGATTTGAAATTTTATCTATGCCAATAATTGTTAATTATTATTGCTGTTCGCATTGAATTTCTAATGTCATTATTACTTTGGGAAAATATATTAGCTAATACTTTTTCTCTTATTCACAAAATTTTATCTTTGAAGTATCAACTGCCATTATTGGCAGTCCTTTATTATCTTTTAATTTATCAAATACTGTAAATGTAATTTTATTACATTATTAAAGGACTCTTACCTATCTATCTAAGGTATCATGTCATAATTATCATTTTAAACATGTATACTTTTAAATTTTTACCAAGGGGAAATAAACTTGTTATATTTAACATGTTTTCACACGAGAATACATGGTTTTACATGAAAAAACAAAAGTTATTTACCCTTGGATTTACACAAATTTGAAAACTTGTGATGATTTTTTTAAATAAAAAGTATTTACCCTAATTCTACTGTACAATACTCTAAGGTCAACACTTAACTTGAAATTTTTTTTGATGTCTCAATATATGTATCAAGACATTTAATTTTTGAATTAAAATTTTTTGAACACAATAAATAAGTAACAAAGAAAATCCATGGAAACAATTCCATTATAGAAATGTATGCTAATTTAAACATTAAATTTAAAAGTGAAAATATAATATCAATATACATACATATGGTTATTATTGTAATATTATTTAATTCATTCATATACCTAACACAATAAGATTTCTGATATAATTCTATCTACTTAAACTCATTTATTCTCAGAAAAAAGAAGGTTTTTTAGCGAATTTTTGGACAAAAATACGCTATTTATTTCACTTTGGCTGGCTGTTCGGCTGTTCGGCTGTTCGGCTGTTTGGCTGTTCGGCTGTTCGGCTGTTCGGCTGTTCGGCTGGGCGCTGAGATTTTTAAACTATAATAGTTAGAAACTTCGGTTTTGTTTTAAATGATCAATTTCATTGCCCTAATATGCAGGCACTTCTTTATATTGAGTTAAATAACTGTTATGATTGACAATTTATGAAAATAATCTTCATAACAAAATTTTCTGAACATACGCAACTTTTTCGAGAGTGCGTTTAGAAAAACAACATTTTGAAATCACACTAACCGTTATATTAAAATGCACAACATTTTAATCAAGAGTTATTAATCATTATATTCTTTTTAAAAAAAACTTTTTTAATAAACTTCTTCTGATTAAACATTTACTATTAAAAATATGATAATTTTTTACGATGTAAAATTGTTAAAAGACACTGATCTGTTGCGCCAAAAATTCGCTCTAATCGAGTATGATGGCACATATACTGATTAATTTCTGGTTTTTAATTGAATTAACTTTCTAAAAGGTTAATTATTTTTTCTTCAGATAAATACATACATATCATCAATTGTATAGAAGCAAATAAAAATAAATATATTTTATAAATTTTCTTGAATCTGCTAAACTCTTTAAAATTCTTTAAGAAGCCACAAAAATTAAAGGTTATTTTTTTCACTTTTCAACGAGTTTCTCGAAATACCAATGAAAATTAAAATTAATTTGGATATGTATTTCTATTACTATTAAAAAAGTTTTATATTTCACTTTAATTATGGCTTATGTTATAATAGCAATAGACAGCAATCAAACAAAAAGAAACACTTAAAGTAAAAATTGTGGAAATTTTAGTGTAAATGATACGAACGATATGATGATATAGGGAGCAATAAAATTGAATTCCAAAATATTCAAATTTTCAGGCATTTATTTTCACTTCATATAATATTGAATCTTATTGAATGATCCAAAAGATTTTTCTGTCGATGCGTGTATGTATGTTTGTTAAGAAAAAGAAAAGATTTTCATTATAATAAAATGGGAAATATTCTTTGCATATGGGCAATGTTCAAAAAAATTGTTCGTACGCAACGGTCATTAAAACTAACTTTTCTCTCAATTAAAACAACAAAGAATAAATAGGGGTTCTCGATTTTCCGTTCCCGGACGATTTTCGGGAACGGGAACGAGAATTCCCGGAATTCCCGAAATGATTTTTGCATACAAAATGCCAATAAAAATTTAAAAGCAAAAAAATTATGATTTTTTCTATCATATTTTAACATTTTATGAATGAAACAATTCATAAAAACTTTTTTTCGGAAACATTTCCTAAATTTAAATGTTAAAAAGTTTTGAAATTTTTTTAACGATTTTGTTCAAAAAAAAATTTTTTATGCTTCAAATTCACTTTAAAATATTTCTTTAAATTTTATCTTCAAGAAAATGTAAAAATTATAAAAAAATTTTATGATTTTTAAAAAATTTTACAAAAATGACATGGAAAGTGTCCGTGCGTAGTAGGGGGACACTTAAGCGCATTTTTGTGCCTAGATCAGTGTATGTTAACTAATTACAGAATTATTAAATTTATTTGAGAAACAAATTCACAGTTTAAAAAAATTTGATTAAAATAAATTCAAAATACAGGGAAAATCATATTTATAAAATTTTGATATATGAAAGTAGGCGAGCGTTCTAAATTGATACCTAATTTACTGAATCTTCTGATGATAAACTATTGATATAAAAAAACGGTTGAGTAATATTCAAATAATTTGAAGTTTCAATATTTCTCGTTGGTGGCGCTGCAATCGTTTTCGCAGCCAATTTCGCGTTGTTCACATTTTTCAATTTGGAAATTTAAATTCGTAATTTCCTAATTAATGCAATCAAAGACAACATTCTAATAAAGATTGCCGCCAATAAGTCAATAGCACAAATCAAACACAGCAAACCAGAAGTCTCTAGCTATTGTAGTTTTCGAGATCTCAGCCCGGAGCCGTGAGCCTGGCAGTCAGCCAGCCAGCCAGTCGTGAGCCGATCAAAGTGAAACTATAAGCTGCATTGTTGATCCAAAAATGCGCTAAAAACTCAGATTTCTATGGGGAATTTGCTTTTCCCGTTATTTCCTGGGAATTCCTGTTCCCGTTCCCGAAACGAGAACCCCTAAGAATAAATATTAATATGCCATTCTGTAGTAATAATTAGTACTACAATTTGAGATATTAAAATAGAGGATAGATGTTTTAGTTAAAAAGTTACGGCCAATCAAAGTACCGTTGCGTACGAAATATTTTTGGTAAAAAGTAAATATCATCGAGTTGCTCAAATATACAAATTGTTGAATTCTACCAGAATTAAAAGTAAGCAACGATAACTCCACTATAAGAGCAGATAAGAGTTTAAGTTGACATTCTGCCAGACTTTGAGATGTCCGCCGATAGCTTAGTGGTAAGAGCATCTGACCGGAATTCAGAGGACGCGGATTCGAATCCCGCTCGGACAAGACATGTCAAAGTGTCTCTTTTCTGCTCGGTTTCTAATAGGTTATGGGCCCAGACGGCAGTTTAGTCCGCTACAAAGCCAGCATTAAGGTGGCGGGCAGCTGTTGCGCTGGAAAAGTACCTAGCGGTACATATTAAGTTCTGTGAACATAATCAAGTTTCTAATATCCAGTTTTAAGTCAACGTTAAGAATTAAGGTTCACAGAAGGAGTTATCGTTGAGGGGGAATGTTGAATTCTACCAGAATTTAAAGTAAGCAACGATAACTCCACTATAAGAGCAGATAAGAGTTTAAGTTGACATTCTGCCAGACTTTGAGATGTCCGCCGATAGCTTAGTGGTAAGAGCATCTGACCGGAATTCAGAGGACGCAAATTCGAATCCCGCTCGGACAAGACATGTCAAAGTGTCTCTTTTCTGCTCGGTTTCTAATACAAATGCTCATATCTTATTTACTAAACTATCAATATTCAAGATCTTTACTTCAATAGATAGTTAAAGCTCTGAACTTTAATTAAATGAGATCTATTTTCCATTTTGGCTTTTGTTTATTTTTGAAAAATTGGCAATAAAAGTTTAGAGAGATTAAAAGTAATAGTAGAAATGAACTAGAAACAAATCATTAACATCAATTAGAAGTTTATTTAGTGTTCTTTAACTTCTCTTATTCAGTTTGAATCTGAATAAAGCAGAAAAGCAGAAAGAAACAAACGTTTGTTTACAATTTTTCACAAATAAACAAAAGCCAAAATGGAAAATAGATCTCATTCAATTAAAGTTCAGAGCTTTAACTATCGATTGAAGTAAAGATCTTAATATTGATGGTTTAGTAAATGAGATATGAGCATTTGTAAATTTGAAAAACTCGAAAATTTTTACTTTTTCCCGAAAATTGTTCGTATGCAACGGTATTTTGAATCGCCAGAACTTTTTATTTAAAGCATCAAGTCTAAATGCTAATATCTCAAATTGTAGTATTAATTACTACTACAGAATGGTACATTAACTTTTATTCCAGACAAGGACATTTGAAAAAAGATCCCACAAAGATCTCAAAAGATCCTGAAAAATCATTTTTTTTTAGTACTAATTTTCCCCATTTAAAATGCGTTTCATGTATAAAGTATAACTTTGAGGCGCAACATTTTAAATTACTTCTAAATAACGAACCGATTCATAGAAAAATCTGAGTCATTAATGTTTTGAAGAATCGCCGAATAATAAATAAAGTATCAAAGTAATGAAAAAATTCAAACTGATAGTGTTTTAAATTATTTAAAGGTTCATATTGCTTTTTATTTTCCTGAACAAAAGAACTTTACAAACCAACATTGATAAAATTAATTGCAATAATTTAAACAATTAACTAATTAAAACCATCAATTCTGAAAATCTCTATAACATGCATCAGAGTCCGAAATCGTTTGCAATCAACTAAAGTTGCAACTAAATTTTATTCGATTAAATATTTAAACCAAAAATCAACTAAAATTAAGTCAAATAGTGTTTTATTTTTAGTCAACTAAAATTTGGTTAATTGTTATTTTCAATTAATTTTAATTGATTATTATTATCAATTAAAAAGATGAATCGATTTATAGTCATGAAAAATCATTCTAACTCTTCATGATTTTTGATATGAAAAAAATGTCTCATTATATATCAACACACAATAATTCATACATTAGTCGATAGATAGAGAAAGTTTTCATGTATGTTCTGGTAGAATATTTAATAAAACAATTGTATATTTATCGAGAAAACTTGACTCATAGTTTGTTTACATTTTAATAAAAGATCAGGGGGCGTAAAACTTGAAGGAAAAAAGAGGAAAATTTTTCTCTTTTTTACTCTTTTTAAAAAAGAATCTTTTTTCCTCTTCAAAATCTTTGTTTACATTTAAAACATGATGGGAAAGTCTCTGCGTAGATCAGAGGACTAAGCGCATTTTTGGCGCTCAAATCAGTAATATTAGCGATTACAGAATTAACAGAGTTGTCTTTAAAAGAATTTTTTCTATTGCAATAAGCTATTTGTTTTCGTTTATATAATCACTTTAAATTTCAAAAGAAATTTCATTGATATAAAGTAACGGTTGAGTAATATTCAAATTATTTGTAGTTTCAATATTTGCCGTTAGTGGCGCTGCAATCGTTTTCGCGTCAAAAAATTTGTTTACAAATTTTTAATATGGAAATTTAAATTCGTAATTTCTTAAGTAGTGCAATGAATGACAACTTCCTAATTATAATTGTTCCCAATAACTCGGTAGCACAAATCTAATGCAACAAACCGGAAGTCTCTAGCTATTGTAGTTTCCGAGATCTCAAAACCCGTGAGCCGGGACCCGGGAGCCGGGAGACAGCCAAACAAAGTGAAGATATAAGCTGCATTGTTGTTCCAAAAATGCACTAAAAATATCACTTTTGATCATAATAAAACAATCTTAATCTTCACAATCAATTCTATTATCATTTTTTGACAAAAAGTAACTTTAACCGCTTATACAAATTGTATACTAAGCATATGTATCTTGTAATAAGTCTTAAATAATCTAATTATTTTAATTAAAAGAAAAATATGAAGCATTAAAAAATAATCTATAATCATAATTGTTTCTTCCAATAAAAGCTCAAGCAATTTCATATTATCTGCAATTTAATATTTTTAGTATTATTTTGCTAGATAATTTGTCCAAAATGATAAATTTTGTTTGGATTTACTTAAAAGAATATTTTTCACATACATCATTGAATTTATCGTCAAATAGATAGATATATCTTAAATTTGATGGGTATGCTGTAGAAATATAACTTTAATATGTCTATTTTATGATTGTATCTAATAAATCAATAATTTTTCAAATCATGAAAGCAAAAATACCAATTCTCCCAAAAAATTTAAATTTGAAAAGATATTAATCAGTAAACCATATAAACCATTTTCTTTATAATTGTTAAAACAAAACTAATATAAAAGTTTTTATTTATGATTATTGATTTATTTATCCGCATTAAGTGCATTAAAAACCTATTCCTACAGTATGTTGCAAATTGATTAGACACTTTTAGTTTTTTCCAATAACTTTTTATAGGAAGCAGATAGAGACATGAAATAAAATTTAGATTAAAATTAATTTTAAAAGACATCTTTTGGCATCATGTCTTTTACGATATAGTGCCATTTACTATCAATTTTCAACGAATTTCAAAAAACATTTGGTAAATTTTTGTTCAAAAGTCGCAATTTTGAACTTTTCGAGACTAACTTTTGATACGAATGAGGTCAAAAGCTCAAACTTCGCATAGTTTTAGTTCATAATACGGTTAATAGTTGTACAAAGTTTCAAATTTTTAAATGAGCCGATTTCGAGTGATGATGAAAGCAAATGTTGAATATTTTTGAAAAATTTAGACTTTTTTAAAAAATAAATATAGAAAACTAAGACAGATTTTCATCTCAACTCTTTTTATAAATGATTTATCTTTTTATAAGCTTTCATTTGGTGTATAACATATAGGATCAAATGTAAACATTTTGGAGCAAAATCAAGAGAATCATGAAGATGGTCAAATTTTCCACCATTCATTTTTTAAAAGGTTTTCATACATTCTACCCAAATGTGAAAAGAATATTCAAATCTCTTTGCGAATTCTTAAAATAGAAGTTTTTGACGTTTTCATGTAGAAAATGAGCAGGATATAGCTCCTTATTAAGCCGCAGTCAGAGCTCAAAAATGACCACAACAAGAACTTCATAAACAATTAAAACACAAATTTTGAAAATCACGATGGCTAAAGATGTTTTTAAAAATTAATTTTAATTTGGTTTTTGATTCATGTCTCTATCTGCTTTCTATAAAAAGTAATTGGAAAAATACTAAAAGTTTCTTATCAATTTGCAACAATAATAAATTTTTGTGTTTCATAAAATTTCCATATATATCCGAAGCTTATTTCAGTCAAAATCTAATAAATTATTTTACAATTTAAAGACTTTTTCAATTATATATATGGATATATGGATATTCTTTTTAGACTTTTTAACAGCTGACAATTGATATTTTTTACTGTTCATTTATGGACATTTTGTTTAGGCGGAATCATTTAAGAGATTTATTTCCAATACTGTTTATACTGTTTTCAGCGTCGTTCGAATATTAGAATGCATGTATGCAAAACTAATGAAATTTTTAGACATACAAATTAATTTTTGGAAAATATTCAAAATTATTTTAAAAAAAATCAATTAAAAACATATGATTGCAAAAAAACAATAAATAGATCAGAAAAAGAACTATGTAGTTCACTTTAAGCTTGATATTTTACATCAATATAGATTAAAAAGGCAAAAAGAAACATCTTCAACAGTGTTAAAATTTAAAAACTATATTTTTAAAAACGTAAACAAATTTTTCCTCTTTTTTTTCCTCCAAGTTATACGCCCCTGTGAAAGATTTTAAAATTGCGATTTCTCTTTTTACACTGAATGATTCTCATACACATTTTTACTTAAAGAAAGCTTACGATTCGAAGATTGTAAATAAGTATAGATTGAATAAGCTAATTCCAGATAATTTTTAAATAGATTGATTCAAAAGCTTTCATTTCTGCAAGTCTCAATATTTCGATTTGATAATAATAAAAATTATTTGCAATTAAATTTTGTAAAATTGTCCATATTAGAAGACAAATTGTTAACATGATTTCATAAAATATCTCCTCGCATAGATAAGAATAAAGTGTTAAATCTTCATTTGAAATTTCAAAACAAAAATGTAAATAAAACACAATAAGCGAACAAAAATATCAATGTGTAATATTGATTGATTGAAATTAGTTGAAAACAACCAAAAATCAACCAAAATTTAGTTGACTAAAAATTTCAACCAAAAATCAACTAAATTTTAGTTGACTAAAAATAAAACACTATTTGACTTAATTTTAGTTGATTTTTGGTCCTGGCAAGGACTCTGAAAGATCTTTTAGATTTTTTAGGATCATTTAGGATCTTTTCCAGGCAAGGACACTGTAAGATCTTTTCGATTTTTTAGGATCTTTTGAGATCTTTTCAAATCTTTCAATCTTTGTAAATTTTTTTCATTTTAAAACATTTTCTTACTCTTCTCACTACATAATAGCATTTATTATTGTATTTTAACTCTTTTTAAACGTTTGGATGAAGAATCAATTGAGAAATCAATTGAAAATCAACAAAATTTTAATTTGATTTTTTTGTTTACAATTTTCTAGGGTTCGGAAAATTTACCAGGTAAATTCGCAGGCAAAATAATAAAAATATTGACTTTTTTTTAACAAAAAAAAAGTTTTTAATTGAAATTCTGTAACATATTTCGAATATTCTTCATTCTTTCTTCTAATTATTATAATATATTAAAACATAAATTTCAATAATCTTTTCACAAAGTATTGTTTTGATTAGGTTTTTGTTTATTTTGTGAGAATGAAAATAAAATATCGCTTAATTTTCCATTTTTGTATGTTCTTAGTGCAATGTATCAACTTTTGGAAATGATTAAATGATAAAATGTACGATATGTTAATTAAAAAGAATCAAAAAGTGTATCTTTAAACAGTAATTAAGTGAAAATAGAATATTCTAAAAAATTAGAAAAATTATTTAGTACTATTCTCACAAATTTTCTTATAATATAGTGTTTTTCAAAACAAATCTTTTTTGTAATGATTATCGTTGTAAAACGAAGTTAATAATTGATTTCATGCAATGTTAAAATGTTTCTATAAGATTTTATGATAAAATTTGCAAATGTAAACAAAAAGTGTTCAAAAGATGTAATATTTTACGAAAGTTCGACTCATTACCCTATTCATATTTAAAAACTCTTATAGATTCGTAATCAGTGACTTAAAATTAGCTAAAGAAACACGTTTTAGATGTTAAATTTCAATAAACTTTAAAGAAAAATTTGTTTGTTTACAATTTGCTTGTAAACAAGCCTGCGCAGGCCTGCGCAGGTTGTCCGAACCCTACAATTTTCGAAATTTTTCGAAAATTTTTTTTGAACATAAACAAAATGAAATTTAGAATTTTAGCTAAAATACAGCCTTAAACTGTAATATTCTACTAGGGAAAGATAATAAAGGATGGCAAAAGACTTTTCTGTGTACATTAGATCATTCAATTCAACGAAAATTCGAATTTTACCAAATCAAAAATATGCGATTTTTCAGGATCTTTTGCAATCTTTTGAGATTTTTAGCGCATTTTTGGAACAACAATGCCGCTTATATCTTCACTTTGTTCGGCTGGCTGAGGCGCGAGGTCTCGAAAACTACAATAGCTAAAGACTTCCGGTTTGTTGTGTTTGATTTGTGCTATCAAGTTATTGGCGGCATTTTTTATTAGAATGTTGTTACTTATAGCATTAATTAGGAAATTAAGGATTTAAATTTCCAAATTAAAAATGTAAATAACGCGAAGTTGGCTTCGAAAACGATTGCAGCGCCACCAACGGCAAATATTGGAACTTCAAATATTTTGAATCTTACTCAACCGTTATTTTCATATCAATAAAATTTAATATAAGATTCTGTAAATTGCAGAGTCTGAAACCGTTTAGTATTATGTTTGCAAAAAATTAAAAAACAACTAAAACTTATTCAATTAAAATTTTCAACTAAAACCAACTAAAATTTAATCGATTAGGCTTTTATATATAATCGAATACATTTAATTGATTTTTAGTTACTTTTAAAACGGTTTCTGACTCTGGTAAATTGAACTTCATTTGAAAATGCTCGCCGTATTTTCATGCATCAGAAATTTTATAAACATGATTTTGCCTATATTTTAAACTATTTTGATCAAATTGTTTGAAAGAGTAAATCTATTTCTCAAACGAATCTAATAAGTATGTAATTTGTTAACATACACTGATCTAGGCACCAAAAATGCGCTAAAGTAATCCGTCCTATGGCGGACACTTTCGATATCATTTGGATCTTTATGGGATCTTTCAGGATCTTTTTTCGAGTGTCCTTGCCTGGTTTTTGGTTGAAATCTTTAATCGAATAAAATTTAGTTAAATTGAGTTATTTATACCTAAATTGTCAAGCAATTTTGAACTCTGACATTGATTGCATATTAAATTTAAACGTTAGACCACAAGAATTTTTACTATTAAGCATCCTTAACCGTATATATGAAACCAATAAATCAAAAAGTTGCCTTAGGTGGAGGCAATGAAAATGAAAAAAAAATTACCATAATACCAATATGTTGTAACAAAAAAAGTATATTTTCATCCTATAAATTAATAAAAAGTACTACGCAAATATAAATGTAAGCGACGCATTTACACGAAAACTGATTATTCCTTTTTTTTTAAGAACAATATAAACAAATTTACTTCTATTTTATCCTCACATATAACAAAGCATACATAATTTATTTATCTATCAACACTTGACTAATGATTGATAAAGTAAAAATACAAGCGCTTTCTTTTTAAAAAAATATGTGCTAACAAACAAAAAACTAAGTGATAATTTTTGCATAAAAAATAAACTTATATGAGTTTATGTGTGAAGAATTATTTATTTGCGTATTTTCTGCTTCGTCAACATATTAACTGTTGTTTCACGTCACACAGTCGTGTTTTGAGATACTCACAAAACAAATTTTTAAAGAAATTTAGATAGAAGCAAGGTATAGAAATGACTGCAAATCGGGAAAAAATCACTAAAATCACATTTTGTTCAAAAACATGTTTTTGGCTTGAGAGACCTTAAAATGCACTTAATTTCTCTACACGGAACAAAATGTTGTAAACGATTGCAGCACAATACGCCTAAATTAAATTTGACTCGACCATTATTTTCAAATCAATATCTAATATAATGACGGATCTGATATTTCTGTAATTGTTAATATGTCTAACTGATCTTGGTACCAAAAATGAGCTTAGGTCATCTGTTTTTGGCAGATACTTACACCAAATTTTTATGATTTTAAACAACATTTGAACATTTCAAACTCTTCAAGCTAACATTCTAAAACATAAAGCCTTAATAGTTAAAAATCGTTTTGTTGTCATGCTATGATAGAAGAAAATATTCAATATTTTAAAGATAGATTATAGTTCTGATGCAGAGTGATTTGAACGTAATGTAGTAACAAACATAAGTACGTAGACTAAAATGCCTGTTGTATACACTATCGTGGCAAGAAAAATCATGAGTGATTAACAATGATCACTTTAACCATATTGCAATAATTAAGCTGCATTTGTTCGAACAACATTACAATAAATGTGCAATAACAAATTTATAATAATTCAATGATACGTTAATTTCGATGGAAAATGCAAGACATCTTCAATATTTAGTAATGTAACTTTCTTCACAGAAAAAATGATGACCGCAAGTGGTGTGCCTCTTTGAAACCAAAGCAGAACAATTGTAAACAGCGTGGAAAACAATGTCTTCATCTGCCTCGCATCTGAGACAAAGTGTAGAATCAGATATAAGATGAATCTGGCCCATCTCCAGATTTTTAATTTGGGTAATATCTTCACTAGCAAGTGATTCCGTAATAAAGCACTTGGTTTGTGAGCAAGACTACAATTTCAACCATCTATCGAGATTTTTCTCCCAAAACTAGTCTCAAATGATTTTAGCTGCTCACGATCTGAAAAGAAGCAGCTATGGAACAGTACCTGTACCAAACTTTTCAATATTTTAAATTAAATTTCCTTTTCAAAAAATGAAATTTTTGAAAAAAATTTAAAACTTTAATGCAAATAATAATTATATACTATTGTATTCCTTTTTATAATAAGTTGTAACCATTTCCCTAAATTATGTATCTAAGTATCTATTGATTATCTTTTACTTATTGCGTATCAAAAAACTATGTTTTCAAGGACTTTCATTTATTTTTCATATAATCATCACTTTCTCAAGATCTATTTGACTAATCAACAAACGGCGAGAAGTATATTGTTTCTATGATTTGTGAGCAGTTTTCAATTTATATTTAATGAGTCATCATTTTTACTAAATATTTTTAGTGCATTTTTGGAACAACAATGTCGCTTATATCTTCACTTTGACTGGCTGGCTAGCTGGCTCCTTGTGAGGCGCGAGATCTCCAAAAATATAACAGCTAGAGACTTCCGGTTTGTTGTGTTTGATTTGTGCTATCGGTTTATTTTGGCGACGATTAGTTATATTTTTATCACTTATTGCATTAATTCAGAAATTGCAAATTGAAATTTCCATATTAAAATTTGTAAACAAAGCGAAGTTGGCTACGAAAACGATTGCAGCGCAACCAACGGCAAATATAGGAACTACAAATATTTTGAATATTACTAAACCGTTATTTTCAAGTCAATGAAATTTATTATAAGACTGTAAATTGCAGAGTCCGTAACCGTTTGGTATTTTATTTGCAAATAATTAAAAATCAACTAAATCTTATTTGATTAAAATTTTCAACTAAAACCAACTAAAATTAAATCGATTAAGCTATTTTTTTAATCGAATAAATTTTAGTTGATTTTTAGTTATTTGTAAAACGGTTTCGGACACTGGTAAATTGAACTTCAATTAAAAACGCTCGCCGTACTTTCATGCATCAGAAATTTTATAAACAAGATTTTGCCTATATTTTAAGCTTATTTTATCAAATTATTTTAAACTGTCAATCTATTTTTAAAACGAATCTAATAAGTCTGTAATTTGTTACCATACACTGATCTAGGCACCAAAAATGCGCTAAAGTAATCCGACTTAAGGCGGACACTTTTCAGTCTCGTTTATTTGGCTGTAAACTTTTCGACCAAAATCGAATTTTTTCCAATGAAATTTCAAAAACAATTTTCTTGAAACTTTTCCATTGACAAAAATTTACTTGTGCATTGTAAATTAAGTTTGTTTCAAGTACTTTTTAGGACCGCAATCAGAATCTAATTATCGTTTCTAAATAAAAAGTTATGGGCAACTAAAATCATCGAACCAAATATGGAGGCTTTTTCTAAAACGGTTCGTTCTCGAAGAATACTTAACCGATCGAAATGATTTATATACCATTCGATCCGTCTTAAAATGAAATATTTAATGCTATTCAACAAATGAAAATTTGAGTATTCATAATTCCTTCATACATTTCAAAATTTCTATTGTTTACAACATGTCGAAAATGTAAACAAACAAATTGGGTATATTCATTTGGTCATATCTTTACATACAACAAAGTTAACCGTTAAATTTCAAATTTTTCACTAATACAAACAAAAAAATCCACTAAAAGCAAATTTTAAATCTTTAAAATTTTACTCAATAAGAAAAATGTCAAGTACAGGACTATTCTAAAAACTTAATTATGATATAAAGAATCTAAAGCAAGTATTTGAATAAATAAAAACTGATATTCAAAAAGATTTTGAAAATTTTAATTTCTTGCTCACTAATACAAACAATGTTGTTTTGGGCGGATTTATGCGACATTTTGTATTAAAAGATAAATATATATATATTTATATTTTGATTAAAAATTTCATTTTAAGACGGATCGAATGGTATACAAATCATTCGATCGGTTAAGTATTCTTCGAGAACGAACCGTTTTAGAAAAAGCCTCCATTTTTGGTTCGATGATTTTAGTTGCCCATAACTTTTTATTTAGAAACGATAATTAGATTCTGATTGCGGTTCTTAAAAGTACTTGAAACATACCTAATTTACAATGCACAAGTAAATTTTTGTCAATGGAAAAGTTTCAAGAAAATTGCTTTTGAACTTTCATTGGAAAAAATTCGATTTTGGTCGAAAAGTTTAGAGTCAAATAAAAAATATTTAGTAAAAATGATGACTCATTAAATATAAATTAAAAACTGCTCACAAATCATAGAAACAATATACTTCTCGTCGTTTGTTGATTAGACAAATAGATCTTGAGAAAGTGATGATTATATGAAACGTCTTTAAAGGGGCCCGTTTTTTTTTGAATTACCTTATAATTTTTTTAGGATAAGATTATTATTACATAGTATTCATTAAATTTTTTGAATACGTACTGAAAAATATTTATTTAATAATACAATAAATCGTCAAACAATTCTTTGTCTAAAAGCAGCATTTAATATTCATTTTTCAAATTTTCTCTACATTGTGTGATAGTGGTGATAATATTTCTTTATTGTGTAATTTCAAAAAATTGTAATCGATTGTAAACAATAGAATAGCACTATAATATATTTCTCTTCTTGTATCATAAGAAGGAAAATGAAATAAAAAGCTTTGCTTTCAATATCTTCTATAGAAATAGACAGGGTTGGAAATCTGTAAAAATCTGTATACAGATGAAATCTGGGCCCAGGTGAAATCTGTATACAGATTACAGAAATTTTCTGTATACAGGTGAAATCTGTATGCAGATTTTTCCTGTATACAGATTTTTTTTCAAATCTGTATACAGATTTCACCTGTATACAGAATCTGTAATCATGTTTACACTTTTGTAAACATTAAAAATTGTTTAAAAATATGATTTTTAGTCAATACTGTGTTTCCAGAATTGAATTCGGAACCTATATTATACTAGGCCGAGCCTCTGCAAATAAACCACTGTAGATATACACTAGATTGATAAACATTTTGCAAAATTCATACTTAAACATTTGTTAGTACCATAGAATATTGAATATCATACTCAGATATACATTCGCATTTGATTTCACGAATGTGAGAACAATTTCTGAGAAATTTCAATACTAACAAATGTTTAAGTATGAATTTTGCAAAATGTTTATCAATCTAGTGTATATCTGCAGTGGTTTAGTTGCAGAGGTTCGGCCTAGTATAATATAGGTTCCGAATTCAATTCTGGTAACAGAGTATTGACTAGAAATCATATTTTAAACAATTTTTAATGTTTACAAAAGTGTAAACATTGATACAGATTCTGTATACAGGTGAAATCTGTATACAGATTTGAAAAAAAATCTGTATACAGGTGAAATCTGTATACAGATAAAATCTGTATACAGGAAAAATCTGTATACAGATTTCACCTGTATGCAGAAAATTTCTGTAATCTGTATACAGATTTCACCTGGGCCCAGATTTCATCTGTATACAGATTTTTCTGTTACAGGACAGATTCTGTAAAAATCTGTAACAGAATCTGTATACAGATTCTGTATTTTCCAACCCTGGTTTTACTTTCTCTTCATAAAAACTATTAATTTTTTCTTTGTTTCTGCCGTGTTTTTTCATTTCAAATAATCCATATTTGTTTTACTTTTTCCTTTTGTATAAAAATGAATCCCTGA
>CM031379.1:36808585-36826172 GCA_018290095.1 Polypedilum vanderplanki
AAATGTATGCAATAAAATATGAATATTTTGTTTGAATTTACTAGGGAGTTTCCTTGAAAATGAATCACTTTTTGGTCACTTCATTTAAAAACAAAGTTCTTGAAATCTACTCAAGTAATTTACAAACGGTGAAAAGTATGTTATTACCATTATTTATGAGTAATTTTTAAGATAAATTTGATGAGTCATCAATATTTCTAAATATCTTTAATTTGACTCCAAATTTTTAGACAAAATCCAATTTTTTCAACTCAAAAGTTTAGAAAGGATTTTCTCAAAAGTTTCCCATTGGTTAAAATTCTCTCATGCACTATAAATTAAGTTCCTATTGTACACATTAAACAACTATTAGCAGAATCCATTTATTTTTTATAAATAAAAAGTTATGAGCAACCAAAATAGTCGACTTAAAAATACGGACTTTTATTAAAATGATCATATCTCGGTAAATATTTGTCAGATCAAAAAGATTTATACACCGAACGATTTGTCTTAAAATGAGCTAAAAAATTAAGTACAGTATGAATATTTTTCAATCACCATGATTTTCCATACATTTTCCAAAATTCTTTTGTTTACATCATGGCGAAATGTAAACAAACATTTTGTTAATTTTTTTTCCCTCAAATCTCTTTTATAATATTGTTCTCAAGAAAAAAAGCTGCTTAAAGCGTTAGAATATAACATATTATAGGTAACTGGGATAGTATAAGAACTCAGAACTGTATTATAAAAGAGATTTGAGGGAAAAATGAAAGAGAATAACAAAATGTTTTTTACCATTTCGTATCGATGTAAACAAACAAGAATTTGGGAAAATGTATGGAAAACTATGTGATTGAGATAAATATTCATACTGTACTTATATTTTTTAGCTATTTTAAGACAAATCGTTTGGTGTATAAATCTTTTTTGGATCAGCAAAATATTTATGAGATATGATCATTTTAGTAAAGTCCGTATTTTTAACGTCGACTTTTTGGTTGCCTCATAACTTTTTTATTTAAAAGATAGCTGATTCTGGGCTAATAGTTGTTTTAAAGTGTACAATAGAACTTAAATTCTATAGTGCATGAGAGAATTTTAGCCAATGGGAAACTTTTGAGTTGAAAAAATTGGATTTTGTCTAAAAATTTGGAGTCGAATTAAAAATATTTAAAAATATTGATGACTTATCAAATTTATCTTAAAAATTACTCATAAATAATAGTAATAACATATTTTTCACCGTTTGTAAATTACTTGAGTAGATTTCAAGAACTTTGTTTTTAAATGAAGTGACCAAAAAGTGATTCATTTTCAAGGAAACTCCCTAGTAATTAGATTCCAAAAAAAGTTATTATTAATAATGTACTTTATTACTTCTAAAGCATAACAACGTTATGTAATTGATAAATGTTTTATAGATTAAATTGAAAAAATGATGACAAATCTTAAAAAGGAGCAATATGTAAGAAGATACACATTATTTCAGATACACATATATATTATTTTTATTTAAGATTTACTCTAAAATTAAACTGATTATATAAAGAAAATGCTTTCCTTGCGACATTTAATCATTTTCTATTTTAAATAGTTTTTTTCATATTATCAATTTGGCTACATATATAAGTTTAAATGTAAAAACTGACTGAACTTTAAATAATAATCAAGAAATTTATCATCTCTTTTCTATGAAAAAAGATGTGATATAATCAAGGCGAAGACACTCCCATTAATCACCGATTAATCGGCGATTCTTGCGATTTTTGCGATTTCTGCGATTAATCGGCGATTAATCGCAATTTTTTTAAATACAAAAAAATCGAAAAAAATAATTATATGAACTCAAATATTAGTAAAAATGCATGTTTTGCTTCGGTAATATAAATTGCACAAACTTTTGTTTCGGTACATTCAATATTTTCGTTTTTACTTGCAATTTCTGTGAAATTTAAGAGTTTTTGACTATGTATTTCAGAACATCGATCTAACAAATAAAATCATTTGTCGATTGGTCACTTTTTTCTAGTGTTATGGTCGAAAAACTAGTGTCTTGTGTCTGAATATACGCATGTACGTGTGAAAACATGCTACAGTTTTTAAATTTAATTTTTTTGTCAAAAAATCTTACATATTCGACAAAAAAATAAGGTTTAAAATAACTATTGATGAAAAATGTTACATATCTAGAAAATGATGGGTTTAATAAATGATGAATTGCATGCAGACCAAAGCGTACACATTTACATGACATCAAAGTTTTAAAATTTTCAAATATAGACATAAACACTTGTTGGAATGGTCTTGACATCTCATATACAGTGTCAATAGTATTTTTCAATTTTAGACCACTTGCTAGTCAATACAAGTTAAAAACAAAAAAAAAATAAAAAGAGCTAGGCTTTTTCTAATTCCCGGGAATTGAAAATTGTGGGAACGGGAATGGAAAAAATACTGTAAAACAGCCAAAAAAACAAAAAAAATTAAAGTTTCTCTTCAAACTTCAACTCTATTTTGTTTTAAACTATTAGGAAAGTTAAAATAAACCTCGATTTATATCTATATAAAAGTTGTTTTACGTTTTTTTAGCTTTTATTCATAGCTATTTCGATTTTCAAATATTATTAGCCTAACAGATCTCAAGATCTTTTCAAAATTTTGCTTCCTCAGAAACAAAATTTCTACTTTATTTAGTGATTTTGTTCATTCAAATCATTTTTGAATCATATAAGTACAAATTACATAGCACAGATTACTTTTAGAGAATAAATAACAGTAAAATTTAAGAAAATTTAATATCTAGAAATAAATTTTTTATAAAGTTAGTAGTAATGCAATAATACAGCAAAGAGTTTCAAGTAAAGTTGAATTTCCATAAAATAATAAGTTTTATTTCATAAAGTTGAAGTCGTTAAATTAAACATTTATTTGGAATCAAATAAAAATATTTTTATCATCGAATTTTGAAAATTTAATTGAAAACAACTTGAAAAAGAATAAAAATTAAAACTTTTCTAATTTAGAAATTGTCTATTGAAAATTTTATCAATATATTGAAAAAATTTATCAATCACGACTCTTTGGATGGTCAAACAATTAAAACGACTTTTTTGTCTAACAGATCAGTATGTTTGGTAATGAAATTTCAAGTATTTTGTTGGCAAAAATTTGATTTAAAAAAAATATTTATGCATGTTTTTTTGACGTTTCATGACATTTTAAGACTTTTTAGTGAAAAAAATTTTTTTTGGTCAATGTGATGGACATGCATGAGATGGACCACTCTTGAGTCAACACTTACCCAAAAAAACTCTTGATGGCTTACCTATACGCCAAGACCTTTCTAACAAGCTATCAAATACCTCGCCACGATTTGCCGTTGTCGAGATATGACTGACAAAGCCAGCCAGCCATCGTGAGCCTAATAAGCCTAATAACGTATCTTTTTGCAAAAAATGCGCTAAAAAAACTAATAAATATTAATAAAAATTGATAAAATTAATTAGTTTCCGTTCCCGGTCGGAAAAAGCCTAAAAAGAACATGTGAGACCAAAAATATATATTTTTTGAAAAATTGAAGCTTTTTTTGTGCGACTTATGAAAAGAAAACACAAAAATTTTATGAAATTTTAGATGTTTTCTCAAAATATTATGGCCAAGGTCATTTAGGATTGGAGTACAATCATTTTATGCCACTCAAAATTTTGAGAGGTACATAAATTTTTTTTTTATAGTTTTTGCGATTAATCGACGATTTTTGCGATTCTTGCGATTAATCGGGTATTTTGCGATTTTTGCGATTAATCGGCGATTTTTGCGATTAATCGCCGATTAATCGGAGTGTCTTTGCCTTGGATATAATACGAATAAAATCTGCTGCTTGATGTAAAAAAATTTTTTCGTGTATAAAATCAAAAATCTTATTTTGTATCTTTGATTCAATTATCTTGAAAAAATTTTTTGAGCAGCAACGCACAGCGATTTGCTGCGCTCTTTGATCTGCATCGTGGACTTAAAATTTTACTAACTTATCATAAAAAATTGAACATTTCAACAACTTCCAAAGTTTTGTTGATTTTACATTCATGACGACAATTTGCTTTTATGTAAGGGTTCCTTTTTCGGGATCGAGATCGGGAAAATCCCGAAAGCTGAATCTTAAAAAAATTTTAAATTTTTATTATAAAATATATTCTCATTGCTTATTATTTATAATAAACAATTATAATATGCTTAAGGGTAATTCTCTGAATAAACGGAAATCGAAAAAAGCGCTTTATATCTAAGCAAGGACACTCGATGATTTTAACAATTTTTTGCGATCTTTTACGATCTTTTGCAAACTTTCAATCTTTGTTAAATTTTGTCATTTTAAAACATTTTCTTACTCGTCTCACTACAGATTTGCATCTATTATCATATGTTTTACAATTATCAAACGTTTAGATGAAGAATCAATTGATAAATCAAAAGAAATTAACAAAACTTTAATTTGATTTCTTTGTTCACAAATTTCAAAATTTTTCAAAACATTTTTCGAACATAAACAAAAAGAAATTTATAATTTCAGCTAAAATACAGCCTTAAACTGTAATATTCTAGAACAAAATGATAACAAAGGATGGCAGAAGACTTTTCTGTTTACATCAGATCATTCAATTCAACAAAAATGCGAATTCTATCAAATCAAAAATATGCAATTTTATACGATCTTTTGCGATCATTCGAGATCTTTTTTCGAGTGTCCTAGTCTGGCATTGTAATTCTTTCTCTACTTGTTTTCGCGCAAAAATTTGAAATTTGAATTTCTAATAAACAAATCTTCAAATTTATCTATGATATTTATTCATAATTAAAATTGTTACAGGCAACTAATTGAGTAAAGAGATGAGCTTTTTAATCATTGTAATAATGAATAACATGCTAGAATGCATTAGAGTTGAAGTAAAAGAAACGACATAATTGTCTTTAAAAATTCTTGAATCGCTTTCTTTAGTCTCCAAAAACCAAATGTTTCTAAGTAACCACATTTCTTTTATAAATCGTTGATAATAAATAAATGGATAAATATTTTTTTTTCCTAAAAAATTTTTGCGACAAAATATCGGGATCGGGATTTCCCGATTTCGATCCCGATCCCGAAATTTGTCCGGGATCGGGATTTCGGGAATCCCTACTTTTATGTAAATCGTTTGTACATTTTTGAAATTTTTTCATTGTCACTTTTTCTTCCTTTAAAAAATTCACATACACTTTAAATGTTACTCATATTGTTCATGTATTGCTCTCTGGGGAGATTATTATCATCTTTTTACTCTTTCTTCAGACAAATGACAAAAATTTTTCAATGTTACAAAAGTTTTGTTTGAGTGTTTACACATGAGATAATAAAATATGAAGGGCTAAGAAAATTTTCTTCATTTTTTTAAACCCATTTTTTGTGCTTGCTTCGATAAGCAAACATAGAAGCATACAAAGCATAAAAAGTTGTGAATGGTAAAGATAGTGAAAATAAAAAAATAAACATTCATCTTTTTCCGGTTTTTATGGTTTACTTCTCTAGATAATCTTTCTTTTTAACTCTTATATTCCTTTTTATGATTTTTCTTTTTAATTCACAAATGCATAAGAGAAATAAATAATTTTGCATTTAATTCCTTTTTTGTTAAAAGAGAAATAAGTAAAATTTAAAGTCCACGGTGCAGATTCAGTGAACGCAGCAGATCGCTTTGCGTTGCTGCTCAAGAAAAACTTTTCAAGTTTTCAAAAATACTTCGGCGCCTCGGTTATTTTAGGTTAAAATACGAATATTCCGCATGTATTCGGGTATATAATGCGAATTTTTCGCATGCAATTAGCATATATGCGGAATTTCACACTACCGTCTTCCCTCGAATATAAGGACCGGTCCTTGTATTCGAACATAAGGACCACGGTCCTTCTATTCGAATAAAAGAACCGGTTCTTATATTTGAATCAAAACATGAAATTTGAAAATTTTCAAAACGTCTTAAAATTTTTCAAAAAAGCTGGTAAATTTTTAAAATTACAAACAAAAATTATCATTTTTTAAGGTTTTTTCAAAAGTGGTCCTTATATTTGAAGGTCCTTCTATTCGAAGAAAATTTCAGATTTTCGAAAAAATTTTCAATTTTGGTCAATTCGAATACAAGTACCGGTCCTTATATTCGAGGGAAGACGGTAGGCTAGCCGCTACACATATGCACCATTTTCTACCAAAGTTGATCAGTTCGTCTAAATGTGCCACAGATTACGAATATTCAAGATTCTTGACGAAAAAGTGAAATCTGTGAGCTGTAGCGTGTTTACAGACGCACAGACATCCTATCGCAGTTTTTTGGGGATAGCTCTGGAATGGAGTGACCAATTTTACATGAAAGTTTACATTTCGGGAAAAGTGGAAAAAAGTGAAAAAATAAAAACAATACTTCGTGCGCCCTCTAAAGTAAATTTTATTATATGTTCATTTATAAAAAATTTTCGAAAATTTATATGATGAAAGTTTCGTTTGTTTCATAAATTTATAAATGTTTACATACTAATCATTAAAATCTCTTTTAAGCATTTTACTTGTCTAATACTGAATATTGAATGTGCTTGTGTTACACGGAGAAAAAAGGTTTTTAACTGGCAAAAAGTTTATGCCAATTAAAACATTGTTATGAGTCCTAAAAAAAAAATTTTAAAAGTCATAAAACTTTTTTATTTATTATTAACGGCGCGTGCGGTTATTCAAAATATTTTCAACGAACACGAAGTCTAATTCTTACCATCCCTTTAATTTTTATATACAAATTTGAGCTGAACAAGAAAGAACAGAAAGATTTTTTATAAATTGAGAGCTATCAAAATATGAAAGAACGAGAAAAGATTTTTAACATAAAGAGAGAAAAAAAAAATGAATTTTACTAAAAAATACCCAAAAAAATGATGAAAGTTAAACGGATGCTTAGTTCAATCCTTTTATAATTTTATAGACTTTCCCTTACTTTACTAGAGAGTGCCTAAAGGTAATAAGTCATGGATTTTGTCAAATTTATTTTGTGAAAATAACCTTGTAATAAAATTAAAAGTAATATTTAGCTATAGGGTAAATTATCTTTCAGTAAAAAGAATAAACTAAAATTTAGATGCCAACATACCTAAGATAATTTTACTTAATTTTGATTTCGTCCAAGAATTAACAAAAAACAGTCTAAGTAAAAAGGTTTCATCATTTACTAACTCGACTTGCAAGATGAAGAAAAGAACTTTTTATATTCTTTAAAGTTTTTGACATTTGAGTGAGGTATCACTTTATGAGAATTTATATTTTCTTCTTTAATTTCTCCATAAAAATTTAAAGTAAATTATTATTTAGTAAATAAAATTAAAATTGTACGTAAAATAATTTTTTGCATATGATATTTTAGCTTTACATTTATTTTATGAAGGAAAAAATTATTCTTCTACCAGTCACATAATGTTGCATCATACATAATATAAAGAATATTGAAATCAAAAGATTTTCATCATGCATGTTTACAGTCTTTTCTTCTCCTTATAATTCAATAGTTTTCTTTTTGCTATCATCACAATTTCTACAAATAGTTATTTAATATAGATATGAAAAGCATTAATTCAAAATTGTATAATATTGAATTTATTGTTTCTTGCTGTCTATCAAAAAACACCAAAATTTGATCTTGAAAACATTGTCATAAAAGATGAAATGAAAGAAACTAAATAAAAATAAGAACAAGAACGTATATATAAAATTCAAATATAGTTTCTTTCAATACTCAATTTATTTTTCACTTTTCGTTCTATCTCTTATGCTTTTCAATTCATCTTTATATTTTTCATGCAAAGATGATTTTGCACGACTCATCTCTCTATCGTTTTCATCATCTTAGAGGGCAAAAATGCAATTTCTCGATCGAATAGATGTTGAGTAAGGAAAATATTATGTTTTCTGCATCATCTTTGCACTCCTTTTTGAAATGCATGAATAAGTATTCGATTTATAGGAAACAATAATCATTATTGCAAAATATTTTAAATCATGAGATTAGAAACAACACGGAGAAAAATTTTTTATAACTGGCATAACGGCTTTCCTTATTATTAAAAAATTTTATTACTGTTAGAAAAAATTTTATTACACTCATAAAAGCTTTATAAGACACAAAAATGTGTGAATTTTTTTTAGCTGTTAAAAAGTTTTTTATAACTGTTATAAAATACTTTTTAACGCTTAAAAATTTCGACTACTTTTTAGGTCTAAAAAAGTATGTAACAGTTGAGTAATATTCAAAATATTTGAAGTTCCCAGTGGGAATATCACTGCGGCAAATGTCATGAAACCTTGAGAAAACATGTCAGAAGTAGTTTTTGGACATTTTATCTCAAGTGTATGTTTTAGGCTCTACAGACTTCAAAGAAGCCGGAAATTTTTTTTTTTTTGAAACTTTCAATGAATTTTGAAACAAAACTAATCTGTTGCGGAAAAATGCGCTTTTAACACGTCACTGACGGTTAATATTACTGACTTTTTCCAACGTTTTACTCAACTTACTTTCTTGTTTGTCTGTTTGTTTGTTTGTTTGTTTGTTTGTCCTTCCGGGCAAAATTTTGTAACTCAATTTAAACCCACTTTCTGACTATCTAGGGCTTTGAAATTTTATATATAACTCAGAACCCGATGACAATGCATTCTAATACACACTTTGTCATGATTTGAGCAGTATTTCAATAGATATTTTCGAGATTAAATTTTATATGGCGACTTAGTTCCATTTTTCGCCGTTGGTGACGCTATAGTCGCTTTACCTTTATATGTCGCGTGTGACAAATGAAGTGTCGCGCAACAAAAAATTTGAAATTGAAAAATACCATTTAACAGATTGAAATTAACGTCTGATGACAATTCAAAAACTGATTTCGGTAATTCTGCGCTGAACAAATGTAAACAATCAGTTTAAGTGAATTTTGCGAAAAATTTATTATAAAATGAAAATTATTTTAAAAGTGCTGATAATTATAAATAGTTGCTACAAAAGTATTTTAAGTGGAAAAAAAAAAGTAAAGAAGTGGAAAATATTCAATTTAGTGAAGAATTAAAGATTAATAGTGGTGAAAATGATAATTAAAAGAATTGTAAAAATTATAAATGAAATAAATTGTGAAATAATTGAAAGTAAATAAAGTGATTAAAGAGTTGATTTTAAGAAGTGAAAGGTAGGTTGGCAATATATATATTATATACTCTCTCTATCTTGATTACAAAAGATTTATCATGTCTGAAACATCAACTCAACAAAAGCGACAACTGGAGAAGGAACGACAAGTCCGCCAAGCTAAACTGCAAAACGAAGATGAGGTAAGTCTGTTCGTCTGGCTAAGCGCAAACAAGAAAATCTGAAGAAGAAAAACTTGCAATCCAACTAAAGGATCGCGAGCGTAAGGCGACAGCTGCTCAAAACCGAAATGAAAACGAACAAAATTCTCACCTTCATCAAATCATATGCCAGGTGTAGAATACTTTAACAACCCTCGCCGCTTCGTAGTTAGGTTTGGAACTCCATAGAAATTTGGAACCAAGAAGGAATAGTATAATAACAAAATGTATAAAAATTTGAATAAAATGTCATTTCAATTTATATTCTAATAAAAAAATATAAGGCTCTTATATTTCATTCCAAATAAGTCGTCTTTATTTACAATAAACCATGAAAACTTGTTCAAGTCACAAGTGCAATACTAACTGGTTTATACCAAGTGCGAGCGAAGCTCGTACGAGTCACTGATCTACATCAAGTGCGAGCGAAGCTCGTACGAGTCACTGATCAACACCAAGTGCGAGCGAAGCTCGTACGAGTCACTGATCTATTAAGTAAACCAGTGCGAGCGAAGCTCGTACTTTCATATGACTCGACCGTAGGGCGAGCATATAGGTTGAGCGGAGCTCACGACGTTTGACGAAGTCGAACGTCCAAACAATCCAAAAAACTGATCTACATCAAGTGCGAGCGAAGCTCGTACGAGTCACTGATCTATACCAAGTGCGAGCGAAGCTCGTACGAGTCACTGATGTATACCAAGTGCGAGCGAAGCTCGTACGAGTCACTGATCTATTAAGTAAACCAGTGCGAGCGAAGCTCGTACGAGTCACTGATCTATACCAAGTGCGAGCGAAGCTCGTACGAGTCACTGATCTATTAAGTAAACCAGTGCGAGCGAAACTCGTACTTTCATATGACTCGACCGTAGGGCGAGCATATAGGTTGAGCGGAGCTCACGACGTTTGACGAAGTCGAACGTCCAAACAATCCAAAAAACTGATCTACATCAAGTGCGAGCGAAGCTCGTACGAGTCACTGATCTACATCAAGTGCGAGCGAAGCTCGTACGAGTCACTGATCTATACCAAGTGCGAGCGAAGCTCGTACGAGTCACTATTCAGTTACGCTTACTGATCTATATCGAGATACAAACAAAATGGAATAATCTAAAAAATGATTTAATTCATCAGACTTTTCATATGGATAGAAATCAAATTTTACATACAAAACTAAAAAGAAGAAAATAATGATACAATTAAAAAAACTTTTAAAAACCAACGTTTTACTTGCCAACTAAAAAGAATAAATAATTTTTCAGGCCCCTCTCAGAGTTTTCTTGTGAATTGACAAGCAAATGGTGACAGATTCTATGACTATTATGATGGACCCAAAACGAAAAACGTTGGGCGCATATTACATTACATTTGAAATTTATAATTTGCTTGATATAAATGTACACAAATGGAATTATATAACAAATTAATAGCATATCGCCTTGTGATCTCTGTATTTGAGTGTGAAATCACTAATGATTAAACCTGTGAAATTGTTTTATTGAACTCTCTATGTAATTAACTGTATTAGTCGTAGATTGTTCTCAACGCTTTGGCAAGAATAAAATAATATGATTTCGCAATATCGAATATATAGATCACGACATACACTTGAGGTTAATTTCAGAGTTGTTAGGTGCGAGGTGCGAAAAAAAATTGAGTTTTTTAAAAAAATTATTTTTTTGGTTATTTAAGCATGATAATTATAAAATAGCAAGAAAAAAATATTTTTTTGGTTTTTTTTCGAAAATTTCGATTTTTCCCGGCCCAAAAACCGTTTTTGATATACATTTGTGTTTTTTTTCATGTTTGAAAATTTATAACTTTTGACCAACTTATCAGAAAAATATGTTTGATACCTTGTTAAAAAGATAATTTTAAGGTCTTTCTAAAAATATATTATATGCAATATAAAAGTTAAATCTGTGGTCACAAGAGCATCGTTTTTGATGTCTCTTCATGATTTTTTTGAATTTAATTAGTTTGAAAATTCAAAAAAGCTTCATGAAAATTATTTTAATGTCTTAAATAATTGATATGGATTATTTTTATACAAAAAATTTAAAAGTTTTTTTTGAAAATTGATTCCCTACTAGAGTACACGCCCTACACCATGTGCTACCGGTCTAAGAAAGTCTTCTTTTGGAAAATTTTAATTTTTTAAAGTTTTAGTCGTGATAATTATAAAATAGCATCGGAAAAATATTTTTTTGATTTTTTTCAAAAATTTCGATTTTTCCCGGCCCAAAAACCGTTTTTTACATGCATTTTTGCTTATTTTTGTGTTTGAAAATTCATAATTTTTCACCAACTTATCAGAAAAATATGGTTGACAGCTTGTTAGATAGAAAGGTAATTTTAAGTCCTTTCTAACGATTTATTATATGTAATATAATTCTTAAAACTATGGTCACAAGAGCAACATTATTGATATTTTTTTGTGGTTTATTGGCATTTAATTAGGTCAAAAATTCAAAAAAGCATCATAAAAATTATTTTAATGTCTCAATTTATAATTTTTTTAAGGTGCGGGCACCTTTTAGGTGCCGCACCTTTTTTCGCACATAACAACTCTGGTTAATTTACTAACACATCTTTTGCATATCTTCTAACACAAATTTATGCCTTTATCTCTTACAAACTTGTTCTATATTTTATTCTAACACGCTCCTTTTGGATGCTCCTTTACCCTGTTAATCCTATACAATAAATAAAATATAGCGTTATATTTTCTAACTTACTTCTCAATCCAAATAGATTTCCTATAATATAATGTATAAAAATCATAATATAAGTTCATATATCGAGCATATTATAAATTTCAAATGTAATGTAATATGCGCCCAACGTTTTTCGTTTGGGTCCATCATAATAGTCATAGAATCTGTCACCATTTGCTTGTCAATTCACAAGAAAACTCTGAGAGGGGCCTGAAAAATTATTTTATTCTTTTTAGTTGGCAAGTAAAACGTTGGTTTTTAAAAGTTTTTTTAATTGTATCATTATATACTTTTATGTAATACGTTTCTAAATTAGGCTTCTTCCAATTCTCGAGAATCGAAAACGAGAACGAGAATGAGAATTCTCTATATGTTTTATGAATAGATATGTTCATAATTTATGGATAGTTTTTATACCCATTATAAGCTCAATGAATATAAACTAAATATTAAAAAATTAAATGGATAAAATGTCCATAAATATTTAACATGATCATATTATTATTTCTTATTTAAGAAATAAGACTTTAAGAAGCAAAGTGCATTAATGTGTTTATCTGACATTTGTGAACGTTGTTTAGAGACAATATGTGATGAAAGTGAAAAATTTCTTTTGCATCTAGTTGACGTTGGTGGAATTGATAGTAAAGCATCAATTAATGATTTCAATTTTTTGTCTTCTTTCCATGCTTGTTATATTCATCAATATCATTTTTTGTTGAATCATGAAAATCACTTGAGGACGAAGCTTTGATTTCTTTCATTCCATTCAGACTTTTATTTAATTGATCAAAAAGACTAGTAGCAGAACTAGTTGAAGGCGTTTAATCTACATTATTTCAGACAGTTTGGATCGATGTTGCATCAACATCATCATACATTTGCTCTAACAGCTCTTTACCAAACTTTTTTATTGCAGTTTTTGATGGATAACTTATTTGAGACTTCATTTGTAAAACTTTTGGACTAAGCAGATAAAAAATTAATCGAATTACTTTTGGATCTCTCCTGTCATGCAATCGTGAAAGAAGTGAAGAAAAAAATTCTTTTGCGAGAATATTTGATTGTTCTCTGACTTTCTTTAATAAAAAATCTGTGCTATCTTTTGATAAAAAAATGTATTGCAATTTTTGCTGGCTTCAATACCGATAAAATTTTCCTATACGTCTTTAAAAAGGAATTAAAAATAATTAAATAATTAACATAAATACACTTATATTCGTACTTGCAAAACGTGTGTATGATGTTCAGACCATAAATGTTTAACTGATTTCTCTATGTTCTAGAGCTTCAAGCACAGAATCAAGAACTTCTAAAAAACGCTACATAGAGAAATAGAGACTTGATCATTGTGTTTTGCAATCAAGCATCAACTTTAATACTTTTCCATTATTTCTAAGCATGCGGAGAAAAATATTTTATAACTGGCATAAAGTTTTTTTAGATTTATCCCTATAAAGTCAAATTTATTAGCTTTAAAAAGAAAATTTATAAGTCTTATAAATTTTTTTATGACAGTTATAAAAATCATTTATTACTGTTATAAAACTTTTACAACTGTCACAAAAAAATTTAATAATAATAATAATTTCTTTATTACATGAATGTGAATATATATTTAACAATAAATCATGAAATTTTTATGATATTAGTCTCTTGACTTTAAATCAGCTACGTTATTGAAGATATCTTCAATAGCAGGAAATCTTGGTGACAACATGAGGTTTATTGAGAAAATTTGAAAAAAACTCATTGGTTTGACATTTTTTTAAAAAATAATAAATACTTAAAAACTAGCACCAAAGGGTATATTGATGAGTGTTTCATCTCCATGTATTATATCCAAAGTAATCGGTCTAATCCTTCTCATGTAAAAATTCTTTATGTGTTTGTTGAGCATAATAATTCACGCACTCAAATTGTATTTTAAAATATGTAAAAATATTCATGAAGTAATAAAGGTTCTATTCTATTCTTATCTTATTAATAATTCACGATTATTACTGATGTATTGAGTCCCTCGGATGAAATTGCTAAACTAGTCTTGAAATTTTATCAACTTAATTGTATTAATGATGTCCAATATACTTCACCACAGATGATATTTGCACTTCAGTAAATTACAGAAATTTTAAAACAATGTTCTTCGTCTTTGCAATGATGGATCCAAATATTTTCAAATCAAAAATGAGGTTAAGTTGAAACCATGAGTAAATCCAGCTCAATTTAATAAAATTCCAAATACTCTTCTCCACAGATGTTATTTGCAGATGTAATGGCGAGACAGTCATAAAAAAATTTACGATACTTATAAATTTTCTTTTTGAAGCTAATAAATTTGACTTTATAGGGATAAATCTAAAAAAACTTTATGCCAGTTATAAAATATTTTTCTCCATGCATTATTTTTTTAGAATATGATATTTTACTGCTGATGACTGGTAAAAGGTATTTTGGTGGAAAGTTTTCTGGTGGAAAACTTTTTAGTGGAAGGTTTTTTGATGGAAAGTGACTCATGGATTTTTTGGTGGAAATTTTTTTACTGGAAAGTTTTTTAGTGGAAAGTTTTTTGCTGGAATTTTTCTGGTGGAAAAATTTTGATTGAAAATTTTCTAATGAAAGGTTTTTTGATTTAATTCGGTTTTTGAACGCGATCCATATTTTTAAACATTTAAGTGATTTTAGAATTTATGTTATTAAGTTAAATTTATTAAAATGTCTTTCTTTAATGAAAGCTATAACTGGGGTATGTTTTTTTGCATTTTCATAGTATTGATTTTAATTGTATTTGAATAAATGTGTTTTTAGATGAAAGATAAAAATTTCGAATTCATAGAAACTCAATTTGGGAAAGGAGGAAGAATTTATTTTTCAATTGACAAGTGCTTTTATGTGATAAATGGATCAAAGAAAAACAGAGGGTGTATTTTAAATGCTCTTCTGGAAAAAATGGTTGCTGTAAAATGACTGGTAAACTGATTGGTTCAATATTTGAAATAAATGCAACTGTACTTTGCATTTTGCAATTGGCTACTAAAGTAACTCGCTGTTCTCAGATGTTCGTTGATTGCGTTTTTCGGATAGCACCACGTTTGTTTAAGCAAGTTATGTTGACTTATGCAGAAATAAACAGTCAAATAAGTTATATGTTTTAACCTTGAATTATATTGTAAAACAGAACTTTCTTTAATTATATTACAATCATTGGCTTTGCTCTTCTCACATCAAAAAAAGACAGAATTAACTCTGAAGTTTTTAGACTCATAGAAGTAAATTCCAAAGTATGTTCATTTGGAGTTTAATGGTGTTCCAGATAAAAGCAATTTCAATTGAATCACAAAAAATGATGAAGTTTCGACAACAACTTAATTAGAGCCCTCCTTTTCAGTTCCCTCGGTTCTTTAGTTAATCACTAAAAATAGTCACGCTTATGGTGATGTCTTAGGTTTGTATATTGTGCATTCTAAAAATTTTTTAATATCATGTTAAGTTTATTGTATTCTCATCGCATAAATAATAAAAGAAAAAGAAAGCAGATCAATGTAAAAATATAGTTGATTTTGAAATCAATAGCTCAAAAGAAGAAAACATAACCGTAGGTAGTTAGATAGTTGTTATTAGTTTAGAAGTTAAATTATTTCACATGTGCTCCGTAACAATTTTTTTGAAATTCTAAATGAGCTCTAATAAAATTCTGACCATTCTTTTTATTTTTAGTCTTAAATTTCAGTATAATAATAGTTTCTCTAGAAATCATTTTGTGATTCTTGAAAAAAATTATAGAAATTCCCATCCAAAAAGTCTTCCAGGCGAAGAATATCTTCCGCACGCAGGGAAGAAGCTTGTCCACCAAAAAATCTCCACCAGAAAACTTTCCACTAAAAAATCTCCACCAAAAAACTTTCCACCAAAAAATCCTTCGCCCTGATGACTTATCATCAATGTCTTCATCATCACAATCAATTTCAATCTCTTCAATCATATTCTCATTGTGAGACTTTACATTGTATTTTTTATATAGTACATCAACAATGAAAAGGTGAATTGTATGATTCATGCATATAATATACGAAAGATAAATTTGACAAATGCTTTCATTAAAGCCGCTCCATCACCTGAATATGAGATCACATCTTTTTCAGTATCAACATAGAAAGTTGTAAGATGTGATTTTACTTAAACAAGGACATTTAAAATAGCAGTAAATAAAGATCTGTATAAAGAATAGTACATTCACTTACCAATTGAACAAATTGCTCTGCAGTACATTTTCCATTGATCTTTACAAGACCGGTCTTGATATATTGCATTTTTTCATCATTTCGAAAATGCAAATTAATGTTCACATATTTGTTTTTGCCAATCGAAGTCCACTCGTCTAGACTTATCGAGAACTTTTTGCCACATTGAATCAAACTGTCGATATCGTAGATGATAACTTCTTGAACTTTAAGATGATAGTCATATGTCATGTTAATCACAGACTTAGCAGATTTTGGAATGGCAGAATTTGGAAATTTGTGCATTAATCCTGCTTGAATCAGTTTAGATATCGCTATTAAATGGAAACTGTGTTTCTCAACAGCTGCAGCATAAGCAATACTCTCTTCAATCAATGGTTGTCTAAGATAATCTTTGATGTTTTTTTGTTTCTTGCGGGAATTATTTTCATCATCATTTTAGTCAATCATTTCTTCGTTATTCTCATCAGGAAATATCTTGTGTACTCGTTTTAAATGTTCTGCTAATCCCTTAGCAGCACTTTGCAGCTCTTTCCTACACTTTTCGTCATTTTCCAACTTCACTTCACACTTTGCATCTTTTCCTTTGCCATTGTCTTTAAAATACTTCCAAACCCACGATCTTTTCACACTTCTAACTCTTAAAACTTTAGTGTCTTAACTATTTTATTTCATAAGATATAAATGATTTAACCGGGAACCGAACTAAGAAACCGGACACTTTTTGTGACTTCATTCAAACCAACTGTTCTATAAAATTATAATAGATTTTAAGTAACGGTAAAAAGCATAATAATTGGCTCAGAATAGAGCCGTTTTAAGGTAGTATTTGATTTCAATTTGAGTTCTTTTAATATTTTTAATTTATCTTCAAAGTGTCGTTAAAAAATTGAGTTTTCAGACAAGAAAGTTCACGAGGGATTTTTGCGATATTTTTCCACTAGCAAAAAATATCTTATACATTGTAAATTAAATTTCTTTCGAGTACTTTAATGAACTACAAACAGAATCTAAATATCTTTTGTAATTATAAAGTTATGAACGATTGAATTTATTGTCATAAAAACACGGACTTTTACTAAAATGGGTCGATCTCCAAAAATACTCAACAAATCAAAATGATTTTTATACCATTCGATCCGGCTTAAAACAAGCTAAGAAATATTGTATAATAAGCTTCATTTCTTGATTTCAATAATTTTCATACATTTTGCTTTGAAAAGATAAACAAAAGATGTAAACAA
>CM031379.1:36830749-36848144 GCA_018290095.1 Polypedilum vanderplanki
TCGTTCACCGTTTATCAACTGAGCAAATAAAAGTCGAGAATTTTGTGTTTGAATGAAGTGACAAAAAATTAACCGTTTTCTAGGAAACTTCCTAGTATTTTATTCGAATTATAAAAATTTTAAAACCTTTTTTTCATTACTTCTGATCTTTTCGAATATATATATTTTTTGTATGAAAATTCAATCAGAGTAGTTTAATGAAATTGTTACAATAACGTTTTTTTTTTAAAGATTCTTTATTAATAAATATTCTTTTATTTTTATATCTTTTCATATACAAACTTATACCATATTAAAGAACGTTGTTTTTACAAACATAAAATGGATAATTCAATAAATATTTAAAAATCTTGAATAATTTAGAAATAATCCTATTATAATTCAAAAAGTTATAATGTCACAAACAACTGTAAATGTGAAATAAATCAATACACTTTTACGTATAACACAAACCAGATGATATTTGATCAGGAAACGAGTTTTTTCATGAAGGTAAGTCACTAATTACATTTGGAAGGAAATTTTATTCACAATTATAATAAATAAATTAAATTGTCAATTACACCGCAAACCTTAATTACACTTCAGCAGGCATTTTGATGTTGGTTGTCTTATATTTTACAACTTCCTTAATGATTATTTAAATACTTTGAGGAAATTAATTATCATGAATTTCACATCTAACAATGACACACTGAAATTATCTATTAAAAAATTACAATTCATTTATTCTTTATCGAAATATTTATGTCAATATAATATAAATATAATTTCTTATTTAATGTAACAATAATCAAGTATTTATTTGAATTTATTGAATAAAGATTTAAAAAAACATAAAACATAAATTGCGAGATTATGGATTTTTTTTCTTTTTCCATAAATGATTTTATAGGCTTAAAACTTTTTTTTTACTTTTCTAACAAAGCTGTTGAGCGCTCAAAGGAAGAGTAAAGTTTTTAATCAGCTTAACTGAAGGTTGAAGTGAGCTTCAATTTTCATAAATTATGTATATCTTCTACCTAACACAATTTTCTTCTCTAACTTTTGTATTTCTGCTATTATACTTCTGAATATATATTTAAAAAATATATGAATCTCGACACCTTGGATGGTCGGACGATTAGAGCGCATTTTGCCTAACAAATCAGTGTTTGGTAACGAAATTTCACATATTTTTAGTCCTGTTTTCTTAGCGACATGTCAATTTCATTCGAGATTATGACTTGGTTGTGACTTGAGGTTATGACTTGCACAGCCAGCCAGCGCATCATGGACATAATAGTGTATTTTTTTACAAAAAATGCGCTAAATAATTTAAACTTGGAATAAAACTAATAACAGTTTTTTCTAATCATTAATCGATCTTTCAAAAGTTTCATTATATATTTAAATAAGAGTCAATTAACAAAAAAAGTAACGGTCAATTCAGTAATTGAAGCATCTGATGTATTAAGTAACTCTTGATGTTTTATGAACGCTCACTTTCATTTTCTAAGTCTGTCTTCTTTGTTTTAATTATTTTAACCTTTTTATTTTCATCATACTTAATTTTCCCTCATTTTTTATTTCTGCATAATTAACCATCAATAATATTTTTTCATTTGCATGTTTTTTCGCACTTTCACAATGCTTTAAAGAATATAACAATTATGGAAATTTTTCATCATACTTCATTTGCATAACAAAAATTTTAATATTTTGCTGTCTCTTATCTTTAAAAAAGATAACTTTTGTAAATAAAAGAGAAAAACTTTAGGCTGTAAAATTTTTCTTTAGTTTGCAGCTATTAAACTTTAAACTAAAAGTTTTACAGTTACGATGGTGAAGCTAAAAATTGCATAAATTAAAAATGTTGCACTAACTTCGTCAGTCAATTAGCATTTTTCATTAAAAAGTTTTACATCATGTGTAATTTAACTTGAATAATTTTCTTTATTACAAATTCAAATTAAATTTAAAAAAGTTTTGTTCCTTTCAAAAAGCATTAAACATTTTATAAAAAATTATTAAATGATTACAGAATACAACATTAAGCTGTATCTAATAAAAACCAATAAAATAAACTTTTAGTTAAATATAATTTATTTCAATATAAAATTTTATACCATAAAGAAAAGTATGCTACTAAAATGTAAATTGGTAATTCAAAAGAGAAAAAAATTAAATTGTGAAAAATGTAAATTGAAAGGGTTAGGTATAAGAAGAAGAAGAATGTCATATTATTTCTAAGCTGATAAGATTATGAACCATGAATGAATGAAAATTCTTGTTCATGTTGCTTTATAATCCTCATAATAAACCAAAAATGTTTTACTGTTTTATAAGAAACAAACATAAACAGATATGATTAAATTTTTTACCAAAATATATGAGAGATAATCACGCAGATGCGGCGAAACGTAGTTTCATTCTAAAATGTTAAAAATTAATGAGTGAATTTTCTTTATCTTTTTAGGGAAAAATTAAATTGCTCAAACCACATTACAACCATATGTTATTCTGACATAACTACTCTGTTGGTCTTGTTAAGGAGAAAAATTTTGGGTTCTTATTTTTTTCTTTTAAACATATGTGTTAAGAAAAACTTTTGAGTAAGGACAAAAAGAAGTTGTTTTTACTTTTTAGGTGCCTCTCAGCTATTATGATTAAATTTGAATTAAATACGGTTAAATGATAATGAGGTTAGTTTTCAGCATACTAAAATTTAATCATTTTTATTTTAACTTACAATATAAATGTATATACTGAGAGAAAATCTTTTTAGGACTTGTAACGATTTGGGATCTCATAAAACCTTGTATTTTTTTGGCATAAAGTTTTACGTTATGCCAGATAAAAATTTTTTGTTATGTGACTTATAAAATCGAACTTATTTTGTGACATAAATTTCTTTTTAGGACTTGAGTAATTTTTTAGATGACAAAACTTCTTTATGATTCTCTAAAAAATTTTCTTGTGAATTATATACTTCGCAAGCCGAATTTTCAATATTTTCTATAGGTCGCCAAGAATTGAATTTAAGAATGATTTATCATGATAACTTTTCCTTGCTTTTTATACATGTTTCTAATTCTGATAAATCTTTATTGGAATTAATTTGGCAAAATGTACATCATTTTAAACCAATTAAATATTTTCAGATTTAAAATTATTTTATTGAATAAATATTCTTTGTTTTAAATTTAAAAGTTTGAAAAAATGATAAAAAAATTACTATTATATTTAAATCATTTTCTGGTTTTTAAATCTTGAAGTGAACCATAAAAATAAAAATTATAACAAAAACAAAATACAAAACTCATTACGTCTCAAAAACATCTTTTTAGGTCTTATAAAAAACTTTATTAGACTTGAAAAGATCTTTTTAAATCCAAAAAACTTTTAATTATTTAAAGAGTAATAAAAGTCTTTATGAGTTTTAAAAAGTAATTTAAAAGACATAAAATGAGGTTCTTATCAGCAAAATGTATTTATATGTCTCATAAAGCTGTTAAGAGGTATAATAAATAAAGCTGCTTATAACGGTAATAAAGATTTTTATATTTGTAATAAAGTCTTTATGCCAGCTAATAGATTTTTCTCTACGTGTAAAAGATAAAAATTTTCATACAAAATAAAATTGTCTTGATAAAAAAACTTTAATATTCAATCTAATATTATTTGAAAAAATAAATCTTTAAAAACATTATCATTTATCGACAAGAAAAAAAATCTTTGAAATGACACTAATTTAACTCAAACAATTGAATTAATCCGACCTTTTTCTAACCCGATCTTATTTCAAATCAAGTTTTGAAAAAAAAATCTTTGATCTGATTATTTCAAAAAGTCAATTGACAAGTCAAACGAAAACAAAAGACCTATGAAAAAGTTTTTAATCTCAAGACATTTTCAGCATTCATTTCTAAAAAGAAAGCAAAAATCCACACACACAATGGAAAACAATTTATTCACTCATAGAAAAAATCTAAAATAAAATTCTAGATTTCTAAGTAAAAATCTAAAATAATATTTTTGTTTTTTACTCTAGAATTATATTTTTAAATTTAAAATAAAAATACTATAATTTTTAGAATATAATTCTAGATTTTAAAATAAGATTCTAGAGTAAAAAACAAAAATATAGGGTAAAGGCATATGGAGTGGCCATATCAAAGAAAATTTTTACTTAAATCGCCTATAACTCTTTAACTATTTGATCGATTTTAATTCTGTTTGAAATAATAAATGGCAAAAAGGTCCTAGTTTCATAATAATATCATTCTCAAACATTAAATTGAGCTATTTGATGGCAATTGATCAAAACATTTGGGATATGGAGTGGCCATATCGGAATATGAAGTGGCCATATAAAGGAATTTGGAGTGGCCATATGAAAATATTAAAACGATTGATTTTGCATTTATTTGATTTAATAGGATCAGCTCACTCGAAATACTTACCAATTTTTGATTTAAATCAATGGCAATAATCTTTATTCATTCCAATCTTTGCTTTAAAATGGTTCAAATAAGTAAAAATGAATATTTTAAAAATAAGAAAAGTCTCGAGAAAATTTTCGTTTACGTTTTTGTTTTTTTGTTTACATTTTTCGTAATAAATTTTCAAATCACGATTTCTAGCTTCATACTTTATCAATTTCAGACAAATTTGTATCAATAAAAAGCTAATAAAATGTAGATTCTAACTAAAATAAGCTCAATTTGATTTGAGAAAATTTTTGTGAAAAGTTGGAAACGATACTAGCGTCACCACAAAAATAACAAAAAGTTTTAAAAATTTTTCATATGGCCACTCCAAATTCCTTGATATGGCCACTTCATATCCATCATATTTCGGCGTATAACTCAGTTTGAAGGCAATTTAGAGACAAAATAAAACTGTAATTAGAAACTACAAGCTTTATTTCAATAAACCAATTCATTTAAGTGAGAAGAAAATAATTGAAAAGTGAATAATTTAGAGATATAAACAAAAATAATTTTTGTATGGAAAATTTAAAATTGACATTTTTATTAGGAAAACATCAATGAATCGCAAGTATTCTCATAGAAACATAAAGTTTGAAATTAAATTGAAATAACAACACTAAAAGTTCAATAAATTATTATCGTTTTAGTGGTAAATTTCATCAAAAGAAAAAACTGGCCACTCAAAAGTATGGCCACTCCATATGCCTTTACCCTAATTTTAGATTTTAAAATATATTTCTAGAATAAAAAACAAGAATAAAATTTAAGATTTCAAAACTTTACTGTAAAACTAATATTTTTTTAAAATAAAAATCATTTTCAATGCACCAAAAGTACACGAAACATTTTAAGTTGGCTAAAGATTAGCCATAAGGGTAAAACTTCATTCACGCAATAAAAGTTTTTATATAGTGAATGAATGAATTTCGAAGGAATTTTGCTTCTACTTGACTATGTGATTGCTGATAATTTTTGTGAAGTATATCTTTTAGATTACAATTAAAAACTTTGAATTCTCGTTTTTAAAGTAAAAATTTTAAAAAATTTTGTATTCTAGAGCAAAAATTTTGGAATCAAAAATATTTCACTTGAATTATTTTAGAGTAATTCTAAAACCTAAAATTTTAGATTTTTTTTATGAGTGTTTGTAACTGAGAGAAAAATATTATTCTTATTATTCACTTGCTGTTACACATTGGATATAAAACGAACAAACAAAATTTATTGAATCGAGTATCCAAGAGAATTTTCCATCTTCCAGAAACTTCAACTTGGCCTTTTTGCTTGAAGGCAGAAAAAAGTAAAATATTGTTATTCCAATAAATTTTAATTCATCTGGCTTCTGTCGATAAATCAATCTGATAGGTTCGGTCGGATTCTACTTATATAAATTTATATAAAAAAATCTTTTGTTTTTATTGAAGTAAGAGAAATTTTAAATAATAATGATTTTTCTAAAAAAAAGATAGAATCTTTTTAGAATGTATTATATTTTGTTTTAAATTTTTCATTACCCAATATATAAAATTATTCTTATACAAAAATGGTCACAAACTCAAGTACAAGTAAAATAAAAAAAGCATTTATACGCACTTCAGTTTTTAGAAAATAAATGAAAATAAAAATTTCTTGATGCCAGATGTACTTTTCTTATATTGACGAGTAATTTTATTATTCATTCTTTAAGTTTATACACTTTTTCATCCCAGTACATTTATCAGAGAAGAATGAAAATTAAATGAATGAGATATTAGACTGTATTCAAATTATTTTTCATCATCATTCACAATGGCATTAACTAGTTATACGAGAAAAGTCTATTTTTTAAATTGAAATTGTCAATTGTTCGTATTGCCTGAAATACCTACATTGCAAATGAGACTCCATGACAATAAAATAAAATGAAGAATGCTAAAATACTTTATCAAAGTACAAATGTGTCTCTACGTTCAATGCTTTTCATTTTGAGAAAATTAAAAATGACAAATTGACAAAGTTTCTTAATCAATATAAGTAAAATGCGAACGAAAAAAATGTACATATTCTTTAAGCCAATACGGATTTACAGCCGCTAAGTGAACCTAATGGTTCGCATTAGATTTCACTAAAATAAAGTTAAAAGCATCATATAATAAATATAATAAGTGTATTAATAATACGAAAAAAACCACCATTGTTAACATATACATATTATAAGAGTTTACAACTCTATTTTTAGCGCATTTTTGCAAAATGATATCGAAAGTGTCCGCCATAGAACGGATTGCTTTAGTGCATTTTTGGTGCCTAGATCAGTGTATGTTGACAAATTACAAAATTATTCAATTCGTGTGAAAAATAGATTTAAAATAGATTCAAATATAACCAATATAAAATTTATTCGAAAATATTTAAAAAATATAAAAATCAGGGTTGGTGAAGGCGAAAATGGAGGTGGCCTCCGAAAAAGGCGCGCCTCCCAAAAAGGCGGCCTCCAAAAAAAAAACTCGGAGGCGGCTTTTTTTTGGAGGCCGCCTTTTTGGGAGGCGAAAAAAGGCCGGAGGCGAAATTTTTTTTTTCATCAGAAAAATCTGCTTGGTGGTTTTTTGGTTTTGATAATTATGAAATAGCATGAGAAAAATAGTGGATTAATTTTTTTCAAAAATTTTGATTTTTCCGAGCCCAAAAACTGTTTTTCATATGCATTTTACCTTATTTTTATGTTCAAAAATAGATAACTTTTCACCAACTTATCAACAAAAATATGGTTGATAGCTTGTTAAAAAGATAATTTTAAGGCCTTTTTAACAATATATTATATGTAATATAAAACTTAAATCTGTAGTCACAAGAGCACCGCTTTTGATGTCTCTTCATGATTTTTTTGAATTTAATTAGTTTGAAAATTCAAAAAAGCTTCATGAAAATTATTTTAATGTCTTAAATAATTGATATGGATTATTTTGATACAAAAAATTTAAAAAGTTTTTTGAAAATTGATTTCCTACTAGAGTACACGCCCTACACCATGTGCTACTGGTCTAAGAAAGTCTTCTTTTGGAAAATTTTAATTTTTAAATTTTTAGTCATGGCACTTATATAATAGTATTAAAAAAGTATTTTTAGAATTTTTTTTCGAAAAATTCGATTTTTCCTCGCCCAAAAACTGTCTTATGCATTTTTTGTCTATTTTTGTGTTTGAAAATTCATAACTTTTTACCAGATTGTCAGAAAAATATGGTTGATAGCTTGAAAGATAATTTTAAGACCTTTTTAATGATATATTATATGTAATATAATTCTTAAAACTATTGTCACAAGAGCAACATTATTGATATTCCTTTGTGGTTTTTTGGCATTTATTTAGGTAAAATAATAAAAATTATTTTAATGTCTTAAATTATAATTTTGCATTATTTTTACTCAAAACACACAAAGTTTTCTCAATGAAGTGATTTCCTGCAAGTTTGCACGCTCTACAGCATGTGCTGCCGGTCTGAGAATGCCTTTATGAAAATTTTTTTTAAAATTGCTTAAAATAGCTTTAAAATGACAAAATATGATACAATATGAAATAAAATTGATTTTTCAGATTAAATTTCATTTTTAAATCACAACTTAAATTTAAGAAAATTTGCTATTTTTAAGAAAATTGTTATGCACTTTTCTTTATAAATATCATTTCAAAAATCAATTTTATTGCATATTTTATCATTTCTTATCATTTTAAAGCTATTTTAAGCAATTTTAAAAAATTTTTTTATAAAGGCATTCTTAGACCGGCAGCACATGCTGTAGAGCGTGCAAACTTGCAGGAAATCACTTCATTGAGAAAATTTTGTGTGTTTTGAGTAAAAATAATGCAAAATTATATTTTAAGATACTAAAATAATTTTTCTGAAACTTTTTCGAATTTTTGACCTAAATAAATGCCAAAAAACCACAAAAGAATATCAATAATGTTGCTCTTGTGACAATAGTTTTAAGAATTATATTACATATAATATATCATTAAAAAGGTCTTAAAATTATCTTTCTAACAAGCTATCAACCATATTTTTCTGATAAGTTGGTGGAAAGTTATGAATTTTCAAACACAAAAAAAAGCAAAAATGCATGTAAAAAACGGTTTTTGGGCCGGGAAAAATCGAAATTTTTGAAAAAAATCAAAAAAATATTTTTCCCATGCTATTTTATAATTATCACGACTAAAAAAACCACCGGATAGATTTTTCCGGCAAAAAAAAATTTTTCGCACCTCGCACCTTCGCACCTCAAAAAGTGCGGCACCTCAAATTTTTTTAAGGTGCGGGCACCTTTTAGGTGCCGCACATTTTTTCGCACATAACAACTCTGTATTTTTCCCATACTATTTTATAATTATCATAACCAAAAAAATAAAGAAATCAAAATTATAAAAATTCAATTTTTTTTCGCCTGTCGCCTGTAACAATTCTGATAAAAATTATACCATTTATATATAAAAACCTAATCCACTATGGGACAAAATCCATTTTTTCGTCCAAAAATTATTTTATTGCTGATTCTTGTAGTGCCAGGTAGGGTCGACTCGACCGTTAGGTCCCTAATTTGAATTGTTGAGCGCTTCTCGAGGTCCCTAACTTAAAAATTTTATAAACGTTATTCACATAAACTTGTTTTTGCAAACATTATTTATTCCAATTTATTCAATTTTAATCAAGTGATTCACTTGAATATACTTTTAAATTAGTATAACCTATCTAGAGTGAGATAATAATGAATAATCCTTTATTTGTGCGATATTAAAGATTTTAATTTTTCAAAATTCAAATGTAAACAATGTTGTTTACATTTTTTACGAAAATCGCACATATTTTTTTAGAATTTTTGAAGAAAAATAACTGTCATTTTTTCTGTCGACACTACCTGGTTGTAGTTAAGGGTTCTTGGTTCGATATATCGATCGAAAGTACCTGGTATTTTTGAGTACGATATTACCTGGGTACTCGAAATTTTCAATTTTCAATTTCGAGTATACTCAAAACAGTACTTTTCATAGAATTTTTCTAATTTTTTATGAGAAAAAATTTTTTTTTCCATTTTTGGAATTCAAGTTAACAAAAATCGCAAGAATTCAAGTCCACAGAGCAGATCAGTAATGTCTACTGATCAAGAAAAACTTAGTTTTTCAAAAATCTTCGGCGCCGTTGTTTTTAAGTCAAAATGCCTCTAAAACCACTTCGGACATATTTTGTCGACGTTACAATTGTCGCAGAACATTTTTATTGTCACATGCAACAAAATGTTGTAGACGATTGCAGCGTTACTAGCGGCGAAAATTGGAAATAATTGCAATTTTCACACTACCGTCTTCCATCAAATATAAGGACCGGTCCTTCTATTCAAATAAAAGGACCGTTGCTCAGTTTTTGTTTTGATTTAGTATGGGAAATAGTACGTTAAACTTTTTGAATTTACGAAATTTGAATAGAAGGATTGGTCCTTATATTCGAGGGAAGACGGTAGGCTATTATCTACACATATGCACCAATTTCTACCAAAAGTTGATGTTTCCTTGATAAAGTGCCAGAGATTACGAATATGCAAGAATTTTTAAGAAAAAATGTAATCTGTGAGCTGTAGCGTGTTCACAGACGAACGGACACCTTACCACGGGTTTTAGCGCATTTTAACAAAAAAAATACGCTATTAGGCTCACGATGGCTGGCTGGCTGTATGTGACAGTGATAACTCGGCAACGGTAAGTCATGGAGAGATGGTTGATAGCTTGTTGGTCTTGACGTGTAGGTAAGCCATCAAAAGAGTTTTTTTTGGTGTCATGAAACGTCGAAAGCATGTCAAAAATAACTTTGAAAAAAATCGACTTGTCGCCAAAGAAAAGCACTTAAAATATGTGAAATTTCGTTACAAAATATTTTAATCTGTTAGGCAAAAATTGCGCTCTAATCGTCCGACCATCCAAGGCATCGAGATTGATTATATTTTTTATGGTTGTTTCACTCAGGGTTGGAAAATACAGAATCTGTATACAGATTCTGTTACAGGATTTTTACAGAATCTGTCCTGTAACAGAAAAATCTGTATACAGATGAATCTGGGCCCAGGTGAAATCTGTATACAGATTACAGAAATTTTCTGTATACAGGTGAAATCTGTATACAGATTTTTCCTGTATACAGATTTTATCTGTATACAGATTTCACCTGTATACAGAATCTGTATCAATGTTTACACTTTTGTAAACATTAAAAATTGTTTAAAATATGATTTCTAGTTAATACTCTGTTACCAGAATTGAACTCGGAACCTATAATATACTAGGCCGAGCCTCTGCAACTAAACCACTGCAGATATACATTAGATTGATAAAAGATTTTGCAAATATCATACTTAAACATTTGTTAGTACCAATAGTATATTGAATATCATACTCAGATATGATATTCGCATTTGATTTCACGAATGTGAGAACATTTTCTGAGAATTTGAATACTAACAAATGTTTAAGTATGAATTTTGCAAAATCTTTATCAATCTAGTATATATCTACAGTGGTTTATTTGCAGAGGCTCGGCCTAGTATAATATAGGTTCCGAGTTCAATTCTGGAACAGTATTGACTAAAAATCATATTTTAAACAATTTTTAATGTTTACAAAAGTGTAAACATTGATACAGATTCTGTATACAGGTGAAATCTGTATACAGATAAAATCTGTATACAGATTCTATCTGTATACAGATTTGAAAAAAAATCTGTATACAGGTGAAATCTGTATACAGATGAAATCTGTATACAGGTTGAATCTGTATACAGATGAAATCTGTATACAGGTTGAATCTGTATACAGATTTAAAAAAAAATCTGTATACAGGTGAAATCTGTATACAGATAAAATCTGTATACAAGAAAAATCTGTATACAGATTTCACCTGTATACAGAAAATTTCTGTAATCTGTATACAGATTTCACCTGGGCCCAGATTTCATCTGTATACAGATTTTTACAGATTTCCAACCCTGGTTTCACTAAATAAAATAAATTCTCCTATTATTTTACAGGAAAATTTTCAAATGTAAATAAAGTGTTCCGAATAAGGTTAAGCTAATATTTTTTCTAATAAAATAATCAGACTTATGATCAGTCTTTCAACTACGTGAAAAGTGAATGTGTGATAGTTTAATAACGCGAAGGCAGAAGACACCTACAAAGGCTTAATACATATTTGCAAATTTTTTGCCTTCGAAAGCAAAAGTCGTAGGTGAAGGGAGAAAAAATTATGCCTTCGTGTAGGCAAATACCTTCGAAAGCGAAGGTGAAGACAAATCTTCAAAGACCGAAGGCACCTTCAATAACAACACTGATCTCATGTTTGACTAATTTCTGAATATGAAGTGAGAAAAAATTAAGAAGGAAAAATATCTCAAATTTTTTAACGTCCCTTATTATAACAAACTAGTTTTAAATTTAAAAATTTTTTAATAATTGATTCAATGAAAAATTTTTAGCGCATTATTGGAACAACAAAGCCGCTAATATCTTCACTTTGGCTGGCTGGCTGAGGGATGAGATCTCGAAAAATATAATAGCTAGCGACTTCCGGTTTGTTGTGTTTGATTTGTGCTTTTGGTTTATTCCGGCGACGCTTAGTTATATTTCTATCACTGATTACTTTAATAAGGAAATTACGAATTTAAATTTCCATATTGAAAATTGTAAATAAAGTGAAGTTGGCTGCAAAAACGATTGCAGCGCCACCAACGGCAAATATTGGAACTTCAAATATTTTGAAATTTACTCAACTGTTATTTTCAAGTTAACAAAATTTATTATAAGATTCTGTAAATTGCAGAGTCCGAAATCGTTTGCTATTTTAGTTGCAAATAACTAAAAATCAACTAAATCTTATTCGATAAAATTTTCTACTAAAATAAACTAAAATTAAATCGATTAGGCTTTTATTTTTAATCGAATAGTTTTTAGTTATTTGTAAAACGGTTTTGAATTTTGGTAAATTGCACATCACCGAAAACGAACACCGTACTTTTATCCATCAAAAATTTTCAAACATGATTTTGCCTATATTTTAAATTTATTTTGATCAAATTATTTTAAAGTTTAAATCTGTTTCTCAAATGAATCTAATAAAACTGTAATTTATCAACATACATTGATGTAGGCACCAAAAATGCGCTAAAGTAATCCGTCCTATGACGGACACTTTCGATATCATTTTTTAAAAACAAGTCTTATTTATTGTGCGCAAAATTATTGATTGATGAATTGAAAAATTGTTTCTTGCACGGGTCTAAAAATGTATTGAATAATAAGTTATGCGGGTAAAAAAAGTAGGAATAAATAAAAACTTTAAGGGTGTACAGAAATATATTATAATAAATAAATGAAACATGAACTTAATTGTTAGGAGTTTAGAAGTACAAACAATTTATCATATTTTGATTCACTTTTTTCAATATTAAGACATTATTTATTAGAGGTCTTCCTTTTTTGTTTAATTGCATAAGGTAAGTGATTTTTGAAACGTGATATCGTATATAAATTGATGGGTTTTTAAAGCTTTCTTTAACCATTAAGTTATTCAAATTGCTCATTTCCACAAAGGCTTTCTTTTTATACTTATTATTATTTATGTTTTTCTCATTATTGTTGTTTATTTAAATATCATAATTATTTGCTATTATTCATTTATTTATGTATGCATCCACAAGAATTAATGAAAATATTTATTTCTATATTATATTGTTTGTCAAATATGCTTTTCATCACAATAATCATTTTTTAGAATTAAATGATGATCATGTAAAATTTATATAAAACGAATATATATGAATAGAAATAGAATAAACAAATTCTAATATGAATCATAAATTAGATTTTACTTATTTTTATCAAATTACTAGCTACTAAAAATTCAATATCATGCAACAATACTATTAGTTTAAATGATATGCGTTAATAACAGTGAAAAAATCACCCTTTTCAAATTTATTTTGTCGTCAATCATTGTTGAGAGCGTTAAAAGTTATTTTTAATGGCACATTGAAGTTGAATTTGAATGAAACGACCGAGAGAGTGAGAGAAAACTTTTTGTTTGTTGTTTCTTCACCAGTGACAATATAACAATATACTTAAGTGATACCAAAAGAGAATGAAACTGGGGGAAAGATGGAAGCTCGATTTATTATTATTCCAAATATTTGAATTTCTAATCAATCAAAATTATGTGTCTTTGTTGTCACTCCCATTTCTTCTTCTCTCTTTTAGAACATAATGATTGCTTATTGTTTTAATTCGTTATTCTTTTTGTGGATTTTATGACAAGAAAATTTGTGTACCTTATAAATAAAGGATAAAAAGAGGTCGTTGTGTAAAAATTAACTTATCTAATTATATTAATAAAAAATTTAAAATGTGTAGATACAACAATTTTTTCAAATTTAAATCCTAATTTCAACGCTTTAATATATATTTAAGCAGTCTGATATATTTAAAGAATAAAGATAAAATAGAACATTAAACTCAAATTTCTAAATCTATTATTTTAGTAAAGTAAAAGACAATAAGAAAATACATCACACTCAAAGCTAGAAGCTATTATAAAATAATGTGACAATGTTGATTTTGAAAAATAATTTATCTATTTTGTCTTCTTTTATATTTGAATCTCACTGATAATTTTAAACCCCTTTTAGAAATCGTCAATATTTCAACTTAACTTATGTATTTTAGTATCAGGCTCACTTTTTATATAATCACAATCAATATTGATAAAATAAAATGGAAAAATATAAAGGATAAAATAAACCGAATAAGAAAAATCTATTTTAATAATGCCTTATACATATTATGAAAGGCAGAGAAAATCCGTTGATGATTGAACACAGAAGTGACTCGCTCTCTGATAGTATGTAGCTAAAGCAAAGGATATAGATATTATATGAGCATGAGAAATCTTATAAGATAACATCCCACATTAAGGAGGTACTTACGGGATCGTTTTTTCTTCGTTCTTTTTAAAAATAACAGCAGCATTTATAAAAATCTTTTGTAGTAATAGAGTTTGGCTATAAATTGTGCCAAGTAAAGTTTTTTTTACTCGTAATTTTCATCCAATTTTCACTCTATTCGCTTCAAGTGTTTTCTGAAAAGGCACTTGATATAATTATAAAAGAAAGAAAGAATAAATTCAAGAGACTGTAAAAGTTTTTCTTCTTCCGAAGTTAAAGTACAGTCACAAATAACTAAAAAACATATACACAGAAAAGAATAAGTAGGGTAAATTATTAAATTTTGGGACACTTTTTCAACATTTTTCAATAAAATGTCATGAATCTTTTTCAAATTGCTTTGTAAGTTATAAGTTGCGAGGGGGTATTCACTGCCGCAAATATGTTTAAGAAATATGCCATTTTCAACAATAACATGTGTTTTATAAAATGTTGCGGTAAATTCAAATTTACATCTAAACTAAAATTTTGTGCTTATTTAGTCTTGTAGTTGTTAAAAAATCATCTATTGTTTGTTTTTAAATATTTCTATTACTTTTAATTGTATTATTACCAAAGAAAATAGACAAAAAACTAATATAGAAAAATTTCTTTTGTTTACATCACATGTCACATACAACATTTGTGATTTTAGCCAAAATTTGTCAATTGTTAATTTTTTGCCATTTGCCGCAGTAAATATCCCTTTGTAAGTTGATTTGTAATTTATCAAATTTTAGGACAGAAAATCAGTTCTTGGGACGGTTTATAATTTTGCAAACTGTTCGTCATAAAATTGCTTCTTTTACATAAAAATATATTTAGCAATTGTATTTAAATCTGTACTGAGCAGCGCAATGCAATCAGAAGTCTCTAAATGGAGAAAATTTGATTCTTAAATTGAGAAATGTTTGTTTTGTTTTTATTTTTCATACAAAATTAAGTGTCCCAAAAAGTGATAAATTTTAAAATTAGTGTTTTAAAATATTTCAGTAAATTATATTATTGGATTAATACACTTACGAAGCTGCTAGGCTTTAATATTAAACCTAATAGTAGTGATTTAGCAATTGTAAAGAAAATTATTCACCAAACTTTAAATATGTGAAATTTTTCAAGAAATTTATGAAAACATTAAATTTGTGAAATTGACTTTTTCTTACTCCATACTGTACGTTAAATTGTAGTTTAAGGCAAATCAAGTGGTATATAAAACTTTTCGATCGGTTAAGTATTTACCGAGTTGTGAGCGATTTGGTAAAAAGTCTCCTTTTTTTGTTCGTCATTTTTGTTTGCTCATAACTTTTTAATTATGAAAGGTATTTTCATTTTGTTTGCGGTTCTTAAAAGTTCACAAAATGCACTTAATTTACAATGCACAAGCGAATTTTTGCCAATGCACTATGGGCCAGAAATAAGAAAATTTTCTGGAAAATCCTTTTATTGCTGTTTCCTATAGAGCTTAATTAGACAAATCTAACGCACTTCGAATAAAATTTTTTGAACATTTCGTTCACGAGATATCGCTTTTTTTGTGTTTCTGCAAAGAGTAATTATTGCCTTCACTTAAAACGCTCTAACTCAGTCAAATCTTTTTTGATTCATCTCAAGGAATCAAATGACTTTTAAGTTACAGTAATTTGCATTACGCAAATTTTAAGCTATCACCAGGTGCTCGTAAATGCTAGAAAACTCCTTTTTTTCATATATAAAGTCACTAACTTCGACCTAACCCGCTTTTAAAAAAAGATTTTCTTAATCTGATTGCTGTTTTTATAAGTACTAATAAATATCTAAAAACAATATTCGGCTTTTATTTTTTTAGCTTTCCATTTCAAAGTTATGAATTTATAAATTTTTTGAAAAATCATTTTTTGCCATTTTTTGACTTTGAAGCCCGATATCTTTTTCATTTCAATCGTCCTAAAATATGATCTTTTATTTTATAGAGAAAAAGCTCTAGCTTTAAAATAAGGACAAAAACATAAAAATTTATTGCCCGCAAAGCCTTCATTTTGAGACATTTCCAACGTAACATAAAAATTTTTAAAACAAAGAAGCTAAAAAAATTTTCACTTTATGCTCTGAAGATTTAAAATTCCTTCCTGTTTTCTTATTTTTCATAAAACTAAATACATTTTGAGTACTTTAGCTAAAAAATTGAGTGAAAAATAAAGATTCTAGAGCCAAAAAACATGATTTTTTTAGCCTAAAACAAGGTTTCTTCAACTTTAATAAGCTCTAATTCTGTCAAATCTTGTTCGATTGAGCTGTTTTTGTGCTTGTTGAATAGATATTGAAGAATACTAAAAAATTTCATCAAGTTTTGTTGTGGTTGACGACATTAACTTTGTGAGAAACCCAAACTTGACTNAATTTCAATCGTCCTAAAATATGATCTTTTATTTTATAGAGAAAAAGCTCTAGCTTTAAAATAAGCACAAAAACATAAAAATTCATTGCCCGCAAAGCCTTCATTTTGAGACATTTCCAACGTAACATAAAAATTTTTAAAACAAAGAAGCTAAAAAATTTTCACTTTATGCTCTGAAAATTTAAAATTCCTTCCTGTTTTCTTATTTTTCATAAAACTAAATACATTTTGAGTACTTTAGCTAAAAAATTGAGTGAAAAATAAAGATTCTAGAGCCAAAAAACATGATTTTTTTAGCCTAAAACAAGGTTTCTTCAACTTTAATAAGTTCTAATTCTGTCAAATCTTGTTCGATTGAGCTGTTTTTGTGCTTGTTGAATAGATATTGAAGAATACTAAAAAATTTTATCAAGTTTTGTTGTGGTTGACGACATTAACTTTGTGAGAAACCCAAACTTGACTTAAATGATACCGAAAGTGTTCGCCATAGGACGAATTACTTTAGCGCATTTTCGGTGCCTAGATCGGTGTATGTTGATAAATTACAGTTTTATTA
>CM031379.1:36849792-36872724 GCA_018290095.1 Polypedilum vanderplanki
GACAAATTTTAAACAATTACAAAAACAAGAAGTCCTTTTTTACAACCCTTTCTTCACTTATTATTACCTCACTTGTCGCTTTTACTTGAATTTTTTACATTTCCTTTTTTTTTCTGCCTGCCTCACTTCTTTACATTTCAAGTTTATGCTTCCAAGAAATAATCATACAAAACGACTGTTGTCGACAGAAGTAAAAATAAAATTTTCATTGTTTTTGCGATTCGAAGAAGAATAAAAAAACTTGATTGAAGCCGCGCAATCAAGTTTATTCAGCCAACTTCTGACCGTAATGCGTAATAAGTAAATTGCATGAATCTTTATTCTATTGATTTTTTGCCATAGAAAGAAAAATTGTTCAAGAAGGAATTTTTATTACCAAAAAATCTTTATGAAAATCAAAATAAGAAATACAAAGACAATAAAGAAAACAATTTTATTTTAACTTGCGAGGATTTTGAAACAAAAAAATAAAAAAAGGAAAAAATCTCTCAGAAAATTTTTTGACATTTCCATTAAATTTTATTTTGTTATGAGCAGGCGGAAAATTTTCTTAAGAAATGTTTTTTTTGTCCTATTTTTCAAACCCTATTACATAATGGTCTTAATAATCATAAAGAATGTGTGTTTTTTTTTTTCAAGCTTTACAACATTGGGCGATTAATTTTGTTGTTTTATAATATGAAGAAAAATCGTGACTTTATTCTAAAACCTTTTATGGGTATTATTTCATGATGGTCTGAACTAAGCGCGTTTTCAAAACATCTGTTTTTAGTTCTTTTGCTATTTTTGTCATAACTTTTTTAACTTAACACTGAAACGTTGATTCAAAGTTATAGCTATTTTTGTAGTTTTGTCCTTTTGTTTTTAGCAATAAATAATAACAAGATGTCTAAGGAGCAAAAAACAGCACTTTTCGTTGTTCCTTTTTGCACAATTCTAAATTTCTACAGCAGAAATCTATAAGCTCTTAGACTCTTGATTTATTATTTATTCTAAAAACAAAAAGGTCTAAACTTACAAAATGGCATATAAACTTTGAATCAAACTCATTTAATTAAAAAAATATGAGCAAAAAATAGCAAAAAAAACAAAAACAGTTCGTGTTTCAAAAACCCTAATCAATCTATATGTATAAAATTTTCTAGTGTTAATCTTTCTTATGCCATTGAGAACGTATTCGCTGGTATCTGGGTTAAAAATACACAGAGTAAAAATATACTGTAAAAAATACTGAAAAAAAATGAATCCTGACATTATCCATATGAGTATTTTTTCCTTGAAAACATATTCTTTAAACACAAAAATCAATGTGTTAAAATTTTTTTCTAAAAACTCATTTTTATGTGCCGCTTGGAAAATAATTAATTTTCCTAACATGCCTACTTCTAAAAAATTTTAACTTTTGATGTGTTCAAATTATAAAAATTGACTAAAATTTTAATTAAAACATTTAATTTTCTGGGCCAATCAACCACCCATAAACCTCGCCACTTTCACGTTAGAAGTTTAGTAAAAAAACCCGTTAACGCATAAATAAAACATTGTTTTTAATTTTCTTACTTTTTTTAAATGACATTATAATAAAGAAAATGCTCTAACTCCATCATAATAAATGCAAACCGCTAAATTCAAGCTTTAATTTCATATATTTAAAACATTAAAGAAAAAATTCATTTATCAAAACATTTTCTGTATTCCTCTTTAAATAAAAAGCAACTTGGAAAAATTTTCAGCCAATTTAAAACCCATTAACCTAAAACACAGCGTCAAAAAAACCAACAACAACAATTAAAAAAATTGAAACACTTTTTCCGCATCCTCTTACATTTTCACTTGATTTTTTCCTTTCCCTGAAAAATTGCTGCAGTTTTTTCTTTTCTTTTCCATAATTTACACTCTTAATTGTCTCTTGTGTGCTGTTTATATGTGAAAATATTTAAACACTTTCCTTCCTTTAAAAACCTCAACTCATTACTATAATAACCCGTGCTTGCTTAAAATTATCGACTCACACATAACCAACTTCTTCCATTTATGTTGCCACTGCAAGCACTCACACAAACAAAATGGAATGTGGCCCGCGGTAACATAATCTATTATTAAACAAGATTCCAGACCGCAAAAAAGCGAAAACTTTTTGCCCATGACATGGAAAGCGAATGTTTTTTTTTGTTTGTATGGATTGAAAATGCTAAATTAAAACACCTACACATTTGGATGGGCATTCGCTGTTTGGGGGTCAATACCTGGTCTGTGAAAAAATCTTTTTTTTTTTTTATTGTGCTTTTGTTTTGTGTTGACAGCATAATTTTTTTTTCTTTTTAGCTTATTGGTGTAAGTTTGAGAAAATTGTTGAAGCAAGAAAATTAGGAAAATTAAGCTTTATATTGAGTAATGTTGAGCTTAGTGCTACTAAAAGAGTTTAGTAAAAATTTTCAAGTTTAAATTTTTTTTCTAAAATTTTTTTGTTTGCATTTTCTGTTGTAATTTTTTCGATCAAAATTAAAACAAAAAAGTAAGTTGAGAAAATATTGAAAAATTTGTCAAATGTTTGGACCTTTTTTTAAAATTATTTTAAATCGGTTAAACTGACTAACTTAGGTAGGTTAAATAGAAACGTCCTGATTTTAATGAAATTATATTGGACTTAAGACATTTCTTTTGAATCTGTCTCAATTTTAATCGTAATGACTGCATACTATAATTGAAGGAAATTATCTAAAATTTAATTTAATGCTCTAAATGAAATTAAATTTAGAATTTGAAATTTTTAATTTCATAATTAAAAACTCGTAAACTTTATTTGTAACCAAGGCCTTAGAACTTTTTGATTTCTATAAGATATTCGGAAAATTAAAGTTTGTTTCATTATTTCTACACTCATAGAAAAAAAGTAATACCAGATATTAATTTTGTATGAAAAAATTAAATACCCGGTATTTAGCTGAGAACTTAAAACTATAGTGTTAAATTTTTAATACTAAAATCATAGTATCGATTTTGCTCAGAACTTAACATTGAAGTATTAAAATTTAAACATTCAATCTTAAAATTTTAAACTTTATGGTATTAAAAAATAAATAATTGATTATTAAAATTTAGAAATATTTCGACCCAAAAAATTCTGAAAAATTAATGCAGCTTAAAATGCCTGTATTTCCTTTTTATTTTTAATTTACTTATTAACCAACGGTTTATTAAATAACTTATCTTAATATCATACAAAAATTTTATAATACTACACTTTAAATTGACTTGAATTTTTTGAATAATATGATGATAAAGATTCAGTTGCTAACTTTTCTCTCATAACCACTGGCATTTTAGATTCATTCAAGATCTAAAATGATAAAAAAGATTAAAATTTATGAAGTTTCAATTTAGATTACAGAATATTTACCTGAACATTTCAAAATCTTTTTCGATATTTGATGAACTTATTTTTTTCCATGATTTTCTTCAATTTTGTATATCTAAAAATAATATCAAACAGATATATGTGAATTAATAGTAAATTACCTTGAAAATTTCTTAAGTCCAATTGATACAATAATGGTGTTCAAATCTAAATTAAAAAATCAAAAATAATAAAAAACTTAAATCAAAATAGTGTTAAAATGATGCATATTCAATTAATTCGCTGATTTACTTGTGATGTTTTGCTGAAAAACCTAAATAACATCAATTTATAAAAAAAAAAGGTTAAAATGCAGTTAAATGATCATAAAAAATGATTTACTTACATAACATAAACTAAAGAATCTTACCAAAATAATTTTCGTCACTTTTCCTAAAACATTTTTTTTTAAACACAAAACTTCACTTTCTTTTAATTTTTTAACACTTCTTATTCACTTTTATGCAGTTTTATTGATGCAACACACACAAATACCACATTTTTTAATATAAAAAAAACTTTAATTGCTCTTTTTTGTTAAAAGAAGAGAACAAAAATATATTTTAAGATTCATATATTTATAAATTAGTTTGAAAATGTTAAAAAATTTAAGATTTTAATTTTTAAAATTTGATATTTTGTATTAAATTTTCGCTGTTTGGCCGTTTTTCTAAAGTTTCAAAATTTAAATACCATAGTAATAAAATTTTAGCACCAAAAAATAAATTTTAACACTCAATATTTTTTTTTTAGCATTTTATGTTTAAATTTTAAAACTTTTTATTGAAATTTAAACATTTGGTGTTTATTCTTGATCAGACAAAATTTTAATACCAAAATATTAATTTTTTTTCTATGAGTGTACTCAATATAAGCTTAATAAAGTAGATTATAACATTTAAATATTTCATTTTATTGAAATATGCTTAATTAAAAATCACAAAATTTAAAAAATCAAATTTGGATTCATACAAATCAAAATAAAATCAAAAATCAAAGTGTTCTCATGCCTGGTTTGTAGCTATAAAATTTTCTTAGAAAAGTAAAATAATAATCTGCACTAAATGTATCGATTAGGGCACTAATTATTTTGAAAGTGTCGTATTTAAGTAGTGAAATTTGATAAGTCTCTTTTCACAAAATTAAGTTTTTATTATGTTCTTAATTTATTGTTACAAATGTAAACCAAATTGAAGTTCCTATTTGCGATTTTCTAACTTAAATTCAATTTCTTTTAAAAATAATCTGAATTTTCTTCCTGAAAACTTGAGCATGTTTTTATATTTAATATTTTGTGCTGTAATTAAAACTTGAAATTTCCAATAATTTTTTTTAATCAAAAAAATATTTCTATAATCAACATTCTTTTATTCAATTCTATTTTACTTTTTTATAATTTCTCTTTCCTATTCCTAAAATTCCCATTTAAAAACCATAACAACAATAACAATAACAAAAATTTTCCCCTAAAAAAATCTCGAGTAAAATTTCCATATCATTATTTCAGCATTGTTATGATAATCGTATCATTTTATGTACCCACATGCACATTCAACCTAAAAAATCCACAATTACTGTTTGATTGCAAATGACTTTTTGAATGACACTTTATAAAAATAATTTTTTTATCGTTTTAATAAATTTTTAAAAAATTCTTCAATTCTAGAAATATAAAGGTACAATAAAAAAGTTTTTTGATGAGATTTATAACTTTCTTAACTCAATTTTCAGAATTTATAGGCAAACTCAACAAAATTTTTAATGGGTTTACATAAAAAATTTTAAGAGTACAAAATTGTTGTTTGTTGTTATGTAAGCTGATAACTCAATTAAAAGCAATTAATCGTGAGAAATTTGAGATAGAAATAAGGGAAAATTTTAAGGTTTGTTTTGTGTTGATTTAATTAATAAACAATTTAGAATGTTTTTGGTGATTGATGGAAGGAGGAAATTAATGAAATATGAAATTATTTTGACTGTTTTGATTGACATTTTGATGGGAAACAAAAATTAATTAAATTTTATTTTGATATTATATTGACGAAAAGGGAAAATAATAAAGACATTTTTTTTCCTAAAAGTGGACACGTATTCTTGTGATCTTATGAGATTTCATTAATTTTTTTTTTTTTTTTTGCTCTTTACTTGCTTTTTATCATGAATTCAATTTTTTCATTTCACAAACCCTTGTTTTTTTCTTGCACACAAATTTTGTAAAATCTGCATTTAAACGCAAATATTTTATTGAATTTACATCTTTTTATTTATAAAATCTTAGAATCAACCTTTAGAAGTTAAGATTATTCGCTTAAAATAAAATTTGTCAGGAAAAGAAATAAAAATAAAATAATCATAGTAAACAAAGGAAGTTTACAGGCAAGGTATGAAAACTAAACGATTTTTTAAACTGCATTGCGTTTGTTTCCATACCTTGTTCTCAGGCATTCAGATTTCCTCAAAAAAATAATAATTTTTAATTTATTTTGACTTTTTCTAAGAAGAAGAAATTGTAATAATAATCTGAATATTGCATTACATTATATCTAAGAAATGGAAATGTAAGAAATGTCAAGATGAAATTCAAAAAGATGAAGACCTGAAGAAATTTTTTAATCCCTTGATTATAACTAAACAGAAAAAATAATAAAAACAATTGAAAAAACTTATTTTTTTATTTTAATAAAAAGAACCATTGAAAATTAATAAAAACACAATTTGAAACTTTAATGAATTTCTTTTTAAATTCTTGCTCAATAATTATTTAATTATAGAATATCAACTTTTTTCCACTCCTTCTCATTCATTTATTAATTTCCATAGCTTTTAATTAATAAGGCTAATTATAACTGAACAGACAGTCAGAAAAAAGAATTTAATTGGAACAATTCCAATTAGACACAATAAAAACTTAATTAGCTACTAATTAGATAAGATGAATGCAATCGATTTTTGCTATAATTGAAATTTTTGAATGAAAAGAATTTTAAAAAATTAATATTTAAAAGCAAACCATAATAAAAATTAAAAGAATTTTTAAGTATTTTTTATTGATATTGCAAACTATTATAATAATGCATAATCTTTTTCATAATATTCTGTCAAAGTTTTTATCTCATTTGCAGTCATGTTGCATTGAAAAGCTTCTTGAAAGCCATTCATATTTTTAAGACGAACATGCATATATTGACTTATCAAACGATTACGTTCATCAATTTTGCCTGGAACAGTTTTATGGTATTTATTAAATCCAGAAACAGCATGAGCGACCCAAAAAAGTTGTTCATTTGTGAGATAATTTCCACCAATTTGCAATTCAGTGTGATTTTTAAGCCAGTTTTTGTAATGTTCATAAGAAATTTGTTCTGGATCTTCAGTATAAGGATAAATTTCAATTTTATAATGCTAGAAAATAAAAGACATAAAGAAAACAATTTTTTTTAAGAATTTTACATACATCTGAAATATATTTTCTAACATCCCATAAAAGACGAACTAAAGTGTACTTGAAAAGTGTTGCCATATTAAAGAATCTTGGTCTCAGTGGATGATAAAATGGATAAATTGTATAAGCTGGAGTAACATCTAAGAAAATGTTGTTAAAAATTAAATGGAATAATTTTCTTTAGAAATTTAACTTACAAAAAATATTTCCATCATCAACATAATATTTATAATATTCTTTTATTTCCACAATCTGTTCAATTTGTCTTCTCCAATTGTTTTTAGGTTCATTTCTCAATTTTCGATGATGTCTCTGAATTTCCCACAAAGATTTCATAAAATTTTCATTTCCAGTCAAATTTAAATTTTTATAAAATTCTTCAAGTTTTGAGATTGAAAAAACTGATTTTGGCAAACCAATGAGAATTTTTATATTCTTCAATTTGAACACAACATCGGCTGAAATTTCAGTTGATAATTTTGATGCACCTTCTGTTAAAAATCTTCTTTTAAATTCATCAACAGCTTCGAGAATAAATTTTTCTGCACTTCCAACAATGTCAATTCTTTCATCAATCGAATCTCGGTCAAAATCACCCAAAGTTCGATCCCAAATTTCTCTTTTTTGCTCATGCATAACAAGCAAAGCTGGTTCCATGTATTGTTCTAAAGCATACTGTCGAATACAAGTGGTCCATCTTTGCCATCCATGTTTATAACCTTGTAATGTAAGATCATGTCTATTATGAAAACGAAGAATTATTTGTGAACGATAACGATAGAGAAATGTTATATGAAAAGTGTCTGCGATTGTCCTAAAATTTTAAAATTTGAAGATACAAAAATATTTGAAAAATTTATTTCTTACTTTTTATCAGTTTCAATTAAATTTTCCATAAGTTTTTGCAATAATTCAGTTCCACCTTCAATAAAAATTTCATCATTTTCAGTCAATTTTGATTCTTCAAATAATTCAGAGTTTACAACTTGAAGCCAATCAATTTCTAATTTGTTAGCTAAAGCGTCTTGCAAATCTTTGATTTTAACATTTGTTGTTTCATTCTTTTTATATTGATTCATAATTTCATTTCGATTCTTTAAAAAGTTTCTTTTCCTTTTAACAGCTGGCCAATAGACTTGCTCAATTAAGAGTTTTTTCAATCGCGGTCCCATTCGAAAAGCATCATCAAGAGTTCGAAAAAGTTCTTTGTTTGTTTCAAAATCATATTCTTCATCTTTTAAATAGCTCCAGCTACTTTCAGGTTTTAAAAGGCATAAAATATCATTCTTACATCTTTTAATTCCAAGATCAAAAAATATATTTAAAGAATAATTTGGTTCAACTTCAAAGTATCTGCTCACATTAAAATCTTCACCAGTCCACAATTCATCTTCATTAAAGCTATTTGGAACATTGTTAGTCCAAAGATCGTCAATTCCAAAATCAGTGGTTTCATTGAATTTGTCACGATTGAAGTGAATGTGCTTACTGAGATATGGTGAACCACCAAGTGACTGTAAATGTTCAACAATGTCCTTATGTGCTTGAATATGTCTCAATGCATGTTTTGATTTCAAACACTGACTGAAGGTATTTTTTACTATTTTTATAATTCGACTGTTTTCATCTTTGATTGGATCAAACTTTGCTGCAACAACTTTTCTTAGTCTTTCAAAATATTTGTCTTCTACAGTTGAAAAAAATCCACGATAAAGTTTTCGATCATCAGGTACATCAACTTCTTCAACTTGGTTGACTGTAAAATTTTTAAAATCAACACAAGGATCGACATTTGGATATTGTGATGATTTTGTAAAAAGATAATGAGCATCATTTGTACACCAATAATTATTGCAAAAACTTCTTCTCAATTCTTCTTCTGCTGTCACATAATTTGAATAATTTCCAATAAACTGGTTTTTAAAACTGAATGGTGATGGTTGAGCTGAAGAATGATGATGTAAGATAACAAAAAGAAGAAATAGAAAATATTTCTTCTTCATATTTATTATTTTTCAAAATAATATTTTAAATAAAAATTTGCAAATTTTACATCACTTTAGATAAAAAGAATTTTTTTAAAGCAAAATTTTTTATAAAACCAGAAACTAAAAAAAACTCTTATCTTCACCAAGACAAAAAAGAAACTGACAATCTAATAAAAACCACACAAAAAATTCATAAAAAATCGTTTATAGAATCGTGTGAGTGCTATAAATTTTGTGTATTTATTTTAATGTATTTGCTTTTGTATTAGCAAACTGAAATAATCTTTTTAGCTTGTGACCTTTCAAGATCTTTTGTAGAGGTTTCATCGAAGATAATTTTTTTTTTGACAAAATTATGTTTGCTCACAGAAATAGTCGATAATATTCCTATGATGAATGTAAATATTCTACAAAAATTTTTAATTTTAATTTTGTTGGTAATTGAGCATGTCACATATAATAAATAATTGCTGAAAACAATGGTCAATTCTTCTTTAGTTTACACACTTTTCCAATTTATTACAAAAATAAATAAATGCAAAAATCTTGTCGTATCAAAAATTGACAATTTATAAAGTTCAATTTACAGTTTAAATGCAATTTTTACTTGCAAAAAATCGATGTGCAGAAGATAAATGAAAATTTTTTAGATTGGATGTAATGCAATGAGGAATATACAGGGTGAAATCACTACACAGCTTGTAAAGCAATTTACATTGATTGCAGAAATTTTAATTTTAGTAGCACAGATGGTAGAAACGAAAATCTGTAAATTGCTTTTTAAATTTGATTGCAGAATTTTATTAATTCTATTTTTGTAATTTGAAATTTGATTTTTTGTTAAAAAAGTTTATGATTTAAATTGAAATGAAACTAGAAATGTTAAGTAAATTTTAAAATAAGTGAAAGCTAATTTTTATATTTTTTATTTCTTTACAGATGAAAAGTAAAATTAAAGGATTTTTCTAAAGAGGTATGAAATTTTTTAATGAATAAATTTTAAACTTAAAGCAATGTAGTTATTTGTAACTAAATACCTTCATAGGCACAAACTTTTTACGTAATTTTACCTAGAACAAAGACATGAACATCTAAAATAACATCACTGACATAACCCTAGAAAAATGATAATAATTTCCATTTCTGATCCAATTTACAAAAATTGTAAAAATAAAAAAATTTCCAAACTCACCTTGAAAATCATCAAAAATCAACCATCATCATTTAATCATCTCCATCATTATTTTTGTTCATTTTCTCACTTTTTCGTTTAATTTGACAAATTACACTTTTGTTCTCAAACAAAAAAAAATCCTCGAGTGACACAAAAAATATTTTTTTCTTTACTTAAATGTAAATTTTTTTCTTCCTCGTTTTTTGCTTCTCATTCACGTCAACTCAAACTCATCATTCATTCTTATCACTTTTTTCACTTTTGTTTGTGTGCGCGAGCGAGCTTTTGCTGATTTTATTTCTAAAACAAATTTCTCGTTTTTGTTGGGTTTAAACTTTGTGTGATTTGTTTTTTTCTGCTTTGCTTCTTTTATTATTCTTTGAATTGTAAAGGCAAGGAAGGGAGAAAGAGATGAATGGTGATGATTTTTAATGCTGGAATTCTTCCATAAAATTTAATTTGATTGGTTGGAACTTTTTAGATTTTTGTTTAAAAAAAATTTTCAAACTTTTCTTGCAACGTTCACAAAATTTGAGTTAACGATTTTAATTTTCCTTTCTCTTTTTCCTGCAATTTTTTATTCTTCTTTTTTTCAAATCTTAGGAAAAAACCATTAACATTTATTTAGCTTCATTGAAAAATAATAAATTTTCACTTCAAATCTTAATTTTTTTGTGCACTTTTGACAATTTTCAAACATCACAAAGTTTTTCCATTCTTTTAACTTTTTTATAAAATTTCTTCCTTTTTATTTTGTGCAATTTAATTTCCTGTATGTTAAGCAAAAACTTTTATTTTTCAAACAATTCCTTCACATCATCAACACTCAAAAAATTTTAAAAGTTAACGTTGACAGCAACTTTTTACAAAATGTAAAAGAAAAAATTCCTCAACGATGAATTTTTTGCTCTTATTTTATCCAACAAGACCCGAATGATACATAAAACAAATGAAAACTTTCCTTGAAAGTTTCCTTCTTACTTTACGATAACCAAGCGACATAAAATAAGAGAACTTTTTGGCTAAGGCTTGAACTTAAAAAAGTTTTCTTCACATGGTTGTAAAACTCAAAAAAGCAAAACTTTTTTTCGTCTTCTTTTTGGTTATCTTGACTTCTTTTTTATTTTATGTGCTGAGATGAAAATTAAAGAATAAAAACTGAAGATTGACAAAAAATTGTTTCAAAGTTATTTTATGGTTTTTAGCACAGATTTTTATCAATTTCTTTTGTGACACTTGTGAACTTTTTTCTTTTTATGAGATTTTTAAGTTTATTTTAATCCAGAAATTTGTGGCTTTGTAATTGAGATTTTTTATAGATTTTGAACTTCAAACTTTTATGCTTTTTATAAGGAAAATTTATTTTTAGGCTTATAGTTTCAATTATTTATCACACACTAAAATTGAGTTTTTAATGACGGTTTCTATGCACTTTTTTGTAATTTTCGTAATTGTATCCTTTTTATTCCTTTTTTGGGAAGTGAGCTGCACTTTTTTATTCAATCATATGCTCTAAATTTTAAACATTCATTTAGATATTTTAAAGCTATGGAAAATTAGACACTTATTTTTGTTAGTCTACATTTAGGTTAAAAGTTTGAAATTCCACAAAATAACCCAAAATATTCTAAAATCTTCACAACAATTTCTTATTTTTAATACTTCCTAGAAAGTTTCTAAGGGATAGTTTTGAAATTTCGGCACATAATAAATTTTTTTTGAATTTATCACTGTTTTTTTGTCGTGTTTAGGATGAATGAATTTTTTACATTGATTAAAACTTTTTAGTTCTATTTTAATTTCTTTTTGAAATTTTCAAAATATTTTTTCAGTATTTCTTATTTAAAAAAACTTTTTCTCTTGTTATCTTTTTAAGTTTGTATAATTTCACTTAAAATTTAAAAAATTTACTCTTATTTATTGATATGTTACGGTATTTTTATATTTCTACACTATCTGATATGTATTTGTTGTCAATTTTTTATTCTTTTATCACAAAATCTTTTCACATTTTAATCCAATCTTAATCCATTGTTTGAACACAAAAAAGGACGATGAAAGAATTTCACATGGTATCTTTCTTTTCTTATTCTTAGATTTTCTTTATCCTGTTCCTCTTTAAATATTTATTTATTTACTTGGGGATTTATTTTGATTATACTAAAATAACAGTAACGAGACTAAAACTTAGAAGAGAAAAAAACTGCTTCTCTTTTTTAGCCATTAAATTTTTTGAATTTTTTGTGTTAGTTGTTAGTTTGTTTGTGCCACCTGAAAAGAGATAAAGATTTTTTTGAAAAATTAAATTTTTTATATTGTAAACTTCTTTTAATATTTGAGAATTTTTAAACAATTTTTTAAAAGTTGTAAAAATTTTTTTTTATAAAAATCTTTTAATAAAAATTGTTAAAAAGTCAGCAAAATTTTATAATATTTTAAAGTTACTACAAAATTGTTATGTCTGAGATAAAATTTATATTTTTTTAGAATTTTAGAATTGAATGCTTGATAAAATTCTATATAATTCACATTTAAAAATCATTGACATTTTTTTAAAGCACATTCTTTATTTTTATACGAAAACTTTCTAAAAGACTAAAGTAGAAATTTGTTAACTGTTTTCATATTAAAGCATAAAATGAAAGTTTCTATTTCTTTAACAACTTTATCATCCACGTGCTTACTTTCTTAAACCATAAAATTTTCTCTTTTCAAAAAATTTTTCTCACGCTTGCTCTTTAATTTTTGTAAACAAAAGGATGAAAAACTTTCATACACAGCAAAGCCACCCTTCACGAAAATTTCAAAAAAGTCAAGAGCACCTGCATGCTTGAAGCTTAAATGTAAACTGAGCAGGAAATATGAGAAAAATTGAGAGAAAATGAGAAATTTTTCCAGTCCTGGAATTTTTGTAGAAAATGAAAAAATAAATGAAAACATCATAAAATAAAATTGAGACATCTCGACCAACTAAATTGGAATTTTCCAGTTCTCTCTCATTGGAAAAATTCTCATTTATGTCTAAAATTATTACAAAACGTCTGAAAATATCTTTCCTTCTTCCTCTACACCCCAACCATTGTCGTCGCTCACACCATTCGTGAGAAGAAAAATTTTTCCGATATTTTTCTTTTTCTGATTTTTATTGACGGAAGTTTCCTGTTTTCCTCTTTACCGGCTTAAATAACTGCTTTTGTAGAATGTGATGGAGTGGAGGCAAAAAAAAAGTTTATTTCTGCATGAAGTGGAAATTTTGTTTTTGTTTTGTTTCGTTGTTGCGTGTATCGACAGGGATTTTCGTATTGCAAAAGTTTTTTTTTGGATTTCTGTTTCTCTTTTGTTTTGGTTAAAAAATTAGAAATTAATGAAGTTTTTTTGTAAATATTAACTTTGTTGGAAATTTAACGAAACTTTGTTTGAAAAATTAAATTCAAAATTTTAGTTTACAATTTGACGACAAAATTTCTAACTTAACGAAATGTTGAAAATTTAACGAATAATTTTATTGTCTTCAAACTTAACGAAACAAGAAAGATTTAATAAAAATTTCTAAGATTTTGAAATCTATATCTTGTCAACTTCTGACTCTGAAAATCACATTGAAATTGTTTAATTTTCCTTACATAATGATATATATAAAAATTTAACGAAAAATTTTATTGTTCTAAAAACTTAACGAAACTAAAAAGTAATCTTAAAAAGCTTCAATTAAATGTCAATCTCTGAACGATCAAAGTAAAAGCAAAAAAATGCCAAACAAAAAAAGCAACAACATCAAAAAAGTAAAATATAAAAATAGGAAAAGAATTTTCATTATAATGCATGCAATCGAAGTGTGTGTTATAGGTATGTATAAAAACACCCAAAACCTAGAAAATGAAAAAATGTAGAACCGGTGTGTGTTTGTTGGGAGTCAAAGTCGATGCTATAAATGGTTATGTGTTTCGTAATCGAGCCATTTGCGTGTCTACTCTCGGTGCAAAGAGAAATGAAATTTTTCTGTGTGTAGAATTGAGGAATTTTTTTTACACGCCACATACATCGATAGTAAAAGCAGGAAAAACTTTTTTTATTATTTTTATTGCCATTCTTTGTGTGACTGTGTAGTAAAAAGAAATTGTTTGTATTTTTGCAGAAATAAATTTCTGACTTAATTAAAAATGAAAACTTTAAAGAAATTCTTTTTTTGTGCATATTCATAGAAACAGAAGCAAACAAATGCTTGAAACTCAGTTGTTTATGAAAATATAAATCTCAATCTAACAATAACTAGAGAAAAAGAAAAGCACAGAGACAGAAAATAAACTTCTTCGTAATTACTCATAACATGAATATTGTACAATTTTGCATGACTGTAGGCAAATTGAATTGAAATCATTTGTAGAATAAACAGAAACAGAAATGAAATAAAATGAAAGTTTATACTTTGTAGTTTCTTTTAATTTGTCAATTGCAGCTGAAAATAAACAATTTTTTTTCAAAAAAATTTCCTAACAGAAATTTTGGATTTTTTCTGATAAAAAATTTGTTTTTTTAGTTTAAACTGTGAATTTTTCTACAAAATTGTTTTTAAAAATCTTCAAAGAAAAATATAAAATTTTTCAGCTCCTTTGGAAAACAAATTTATTCAAATGAAAATTTAAAAAAAATTTCTCACTCAATTTGTGAAAATTTACTTTAATTTTTCAAGCATTGATTTATTTTTTCCCCATCGCTTCACTGCTTTTTTCTTTCCCTACCTCAATATTTTTCTTTTCTCCCTTGACAAAAAAAATTTTCCTTCTTTCATTCATTTTAAAGCTGCTTCATTCCCCAATTCTACTTATCATCATGACAATTTTCACTGTCAAATAAAAATTTTATTTATTCTTCTGTTTATTTTATCCATTAACAAGACAAAGAATGAGCAGTGAAAAAATAGAGATAGCTTTATGAATGAAAATGACTGTGAATTATGGAATTAAAATGAGAAAAAAATGTTATGTAAAGGGTAAAATAATATTTTCATTTCTTCTTGTAATTTTCTATTTTGTCTTTCTGGTTTGGTTTGTAATTTTTTGCTTTAAGAATTTGTCAACATTTAAGAATAAAAAAAAATTGATTTTTATGATTAAGAACATTTTCTTACAAAATTTTTTTAATTTAAATTTTCCTAAGAAATTTAAACAAAAAATTTCTAAAAGCTTCCATTTTATGTTTAATAAAAATTAATTAAAATAAATTTACATAATAAACAATAACTTTTTTCAACTTCTCAATCTTTTTAAACTTTCCAAGTAACTAACTTTTCTTTCTTCATATTTACCAACTTCTTCATCTCATTCACTCTAAACAGCAACATGAATCATAACAAGAAAAACTTTTCTTCTTTCCTCCTTTCTTTTGAATGAATAATGAATGTGCACTTGTAAATTTTTTATGTTATGTGAAAGAAAAAAGTAATAAATTTATTATTCATTGTATAAAAGTTGTGTGTGTATGTATTTCTGAATAAGTGAGCTCATACTTAAATGTAGAAATTCAATACAAAAAGTAAAATGCATATAATGCAGCACTTTAGCTCAATTTTCTGCCTTTTATGTTTTCTTATGTGAGAATTTTTTTCTTTCTCTATCTACTTTTGTGAATGCAAGTTGAAGGAATAAATTGAGAGTAAAAAATTTTGTAAATGGATATGGAAATTTATGAGGTAGAAAAAATTTCTTTTTAGCTGATTTTCTAGAGTTTTTCAATATTTTAAGTAAGGAGAAAAATCACTGGAGCGAAAAATATTTTTTGCCCTAAGTTGGTGCGACACACAACATATGTCACATAAAAAATGTAAACAATGACATAAAATGTAAACAAAACAACTACAAATTTTAGAAAAATTAACTTTTTTGAGTTAAATATTTGATCGAATGCATTGATATTTATATCAAAATACTTGGATTTCAAGTTTTTATTCAACTGTAATTCAGCGAAATGAGAATAAAAGAAAATTTACAAAATTCAAATGTCACGCGACATTTTTTTGTCTCATGTGACATGTGATTTTCGTTGTCTGACAGAAAAAATGTCGCTTGTCGCACGAGTAATTTTCCCTTTGATTTTAGGTTTTTTCAGAAAACCGTTACATTTAAGTTTTAAAATTTTAAATAAAAATTATATTTTTATATTTGAATGGAGAAATTTTTTTAAAATTTTTAGTAGCTGTTACTTACATTACATTTTCATGAACAAGTAAAAAAATAATGCTATGTGAAAATGTCAAAACTAATCTTTATAATTTTCTACCTTGATCTTTAACAAATAAAAGTTCTCATCCCGAAAAAGACTTTTAAACCTTCCATCATAATAATAATCATCATCATCATCAGAAAAGCTATTTCAACCTCAATTTTGCTAGTTTACATTTCATATAAACAAAAGTATGATAAATTTCCATCTAAAATTTCTCTTTTTACTCTCATTTTGTATTCTTTTCTTTTTTCACAACTCACTGCATGAATAAAATGCATAAAGCAAGTAAATATCATGATAAATAAACAAATGCAATAGCAGCAGTAAATGCAAAGTGTGGTAAACAACATTTTATTCATGTTCACTTTATGAAGATTTGAATGAAACTTTATGAAAGATCTTTTTGAGGTTTTAATGGTTTTCTATTGTGAATTTGTAAATTAATTGACTTTTGAGTTTAATTAAAGTATTTTTGGTTTTAAAATGTCATAGAAATTTAACTAAAATAAAAAAATTCATTTTCTTGTTTCCACTAAAAATTTTCCATCATAAATCATCTTATTCTTCCTACTTTTATTCATCTACCTTCTATTTTACTTTTTCTATTATTCAAAAACTTTTTCACAATTTATAACTTGCATTTTTATTCCTTTCACTAAGCACGAAACATATTTTGAGCTTTTAACTCATTCAATGTTCTTGCTAGAAGCTCTAAAAGAGCGAGAGTGTAATGGATATGCAATTTTAAAAGCAAAGCGAGCAAAAAGCCTTTTAGTGTTATGAAAATTTCATTTTTCTTCCTTTCCTTCTTTCGCATGTTAAAACGGAGATTTGTGTTGTGCTTTTTATAAAATATGTAAAAAAATTTCTTTTGTACTTTTAAGCAGTGTTGTTTTTTGTAACAGCCTACATCTACAGACTTGCTTATGTGTAGGTGATTAAAAAAAGTAAGCTAAGTCAACAATTTTAACTATGTAGGCAGAGACTTATGTAGGCATCTTAAATAACAACACTGCTTTTAAGAAAAGAAAAATAAATTAGTAAAAAATTTTAACTTTTGACCTTTGAAAGAGAAAAAAATTTGCAAGTCATTTTTAATCTAAAAAACCCTTTCAGAAATCTTTCCTAATTTCAATTATTAAATGCCATAAAAACCAGCAACAAATGATGTGAAAATGGTTAGGCAAAGAAGAATAAAAAGTCAGTCAGTTCCGATACCAGTGACCCTTTTCTATCATCATTACAGCTAAGGAGCATTTTGTTCACTTTTAAGCACACACAAAACGTGACATGGGTCGTTGCTGCTACTGGCTCTCACTTCCTTATTTTTCCCTTCTTTTTGAGTCTAATCTCATCTCGATGGAAAGCATAAGAAAGATGTTTAAAGAAGCATATTTGAGATGGATTACAAGCTAATTCTAAGAAAAGAGGATCAAAAATGTTTGTTGTTGTTATAAAGAAATTGAATTAATTTTTAACTTGTTTGTCTCTTTTTATGCTTGTAAGAATAATCAAGATCGATTCTGTCTTGGTGAAATTTAGAAATTTGTTTTACTTTTGAAAAAGATTCTTTTTTGTTTATTTTAATGATTTAAAATGTAAATTTTTAAATTTTACTACAGATTGATTTCTTCGGACAAATTTTTTTAAATTTGAATTAATTAATACTTGATAGAAAAATTTATGTGAATCAGGATTTTAAATTGTCGAGTTGCAAATTATTAAACAATTATTTCAAATTGTTTGTGAAGTTTTGTACTTTTAGAAAATATCTGACTATATGGAAACAAAATGCAAAATTGCACGGAAAAACGTAAGAAAATTACAAAGAGTTTCTCATAGATTTAACGTTCGTAATTTCAAAAAATTTACACGGAATTGTTATAGAACTTTATACAACATTTTCATAGAAAATTTCACGGAACTTTCCACAGAGTTTCATGGAAATTTCAGAGAAAATTTTACAAATAACTATGGAAATTTCCACAGAAAGTTTCACAACAATTCCATCGAACGTACGATAAATTCAGTGGAATCTCATGAAATTTCCCTAGAAATTCAGTAGAAATTTCCATGGAATTTTTCGTTCGGTCAATGCTACAGAATCGAAACTAAAACATAAATGAAACTAATTGCAAAATGAATATTTAAATGTAAACAGAAAAAGATTTCTAAACACTCTCCTGTGTAATTTAGCTAAAGGTAAGAAAAATTTATCAGAAGAATTCCAAAGAAATATTTTTTAGTAATTAAAACTTAATTTTCACATCATTAAATTAAGTTGTAGCTATTCTGATTTATTAAAACACGCTAGATTAAAAATAAATTACTGAAAATTTGTAAAAAAAGCAAGATTTATTAAGTTTTAATCTTCAAAAAAATCAAAGTATGTTTGTTGTTTAAATTTAATTTTCATCATCTTCAATTTGGTTTTTTATACGAAAGAAAACTTTCAAGTTCGAATAAATTTACCCGTTTTTTGTAGATATTTTTGCTTTAAGCTAATGCACAGTGGGCCAGAAATAAGAAAAATGTCCAAAAAATATTTTTATTGTTGTTTCTTATAGCACATTATTAGACGATTCTAAAACGGTATAAATCATTTTTTTTGGCCAAACCGTTGCAGAGAAATTGCTATTTTTGTGTTTCTCCAAGAAGTCATTTTAGACTTTACTTAAACCGTTATAATTCAGTCAAATCTTTATCGATTTATCTCAAATGACTTTTAAATGATGATAATTAATATTACGCAAATTTTAAGGTATAATATGTAATATTTTGTTACTATATGTGGCTTTCAGATCTTCGAGAATGCTTAAAAAACACGATTTTTTCATTAGACATGTCACTAACTTTGGTCTAGCTTCATCATAAAAAAAGCTTTTTTCAATTGGATTGCGGTAGTTGAAAGCTCTAATTATTACCTCGAAATGGTTNGTATATAAATCTTTTCGATCGATTAAGTGCTTTCCGAGTTATGATAATTTTAGAAAAAGTCCGTATTTTTAAGTCGACATTTTTGCTTGCTCATAACTTTTTAACTAATAAAAATAAATGAATTCTGATTGTTGTTCTTTAAAGTGCATAATAGTACCTTAATTTACAATGCATGAGATAATTTCTGTTAATGAAAACTTTCGAGAAAATCCCTTCTAAACTTTTGAGTTGAAAAAAATGGATTTTGTCTAAAAATTTGGAGTCAAATTAAAAATATTTAGAAAAATTGATGACTCATTAAATACATCTTAAAAACTGCTGATAAATAGTAGTAATAACATACATTTTACCGTTTGTAAATTACTTGAGTAGAATTGAAGAATTTTATATTTAAATGAAGTGACAGAAAAGTGATTCATTTTCAAGGAAACATCCTAGTACAAAAAGTTCATTATCACCTTTTAAAAAAACCTTCCAAAATAATCTTTCACTTCAGCAAAAAAAATTTATCAAAAAAATTCCTTAAATGCTTTTCTTTGTAATGAATTGACAGTATTGAAATTTTTAGATATTATTGAAGTAATTTTTGAATGATGGTGAAATAATTATTTTGCATATGTAATACATTTTCTGGCTCAATTTTGAAATTGATCCACTGATAAATAAAACTTTCTTTCAAGGTCAAATTTATTTTTATTTTAAATTTTGAAAATTTTCATTAATCCTAAATTTATTTGAGTTTATTTATATCTTTAACATCAACTAGAAGGTTTAATTATTTTTACACATATAAAAATTTATAAAGTTCATTGAATTTATAAATTTTTTATAAAAATGTTTTTAGGTGAACACAAAATTTCCGAACACAAACACAAACATTTTTAGTTGTATTAAACCCAAAAAAAAATTAATTGTGTTTATAAAATTTGATTAGAAGATAATTTTAATAACGGTTTTGAAATATTTAAAATTATATGTGCATTTATGAAAATTTATTATTTTTTTTAAATTATGTTTAATGACAATGTTTGACCTACTTTTTATGATTATTTTAATATTCAAATGTATTTCTTCTTTTTCTAGATGCATTTTGATATCACTAAAAACTCTTGCGCTACTGACTTTTTAATTTAATAACTCTATAAATTGATCTTTTTGAATGTTTGCAAAACTAAAAATTTTTAAATAAAAAATAAAATGGACAAAAAAATAAAATTTCTTAGGAAATTAGTAAATTTTCCAACAGTTCTGCTTCAATTTTAAATTTTATTATCAAATTGATTTCAAAGCTATAAAATAATTTAAAAAAAAATTCATTTTAAATATTAACTCTAAGCATTTTTGTTTAATTCAAAAATATTCAAATAAATTTATCACAATTGCATGCTTATACAATAATTTTTATTGGAAGCCATTGAAATCACCTTCATTTTCCCAAGGAAACAAAATGACATTTTTTGCAAACATGGGAAAAATTTAATGTTAATTTTGAATTTATTTGGAAAATTTCACAAAAAATCCCCGAAAAAAATTTCAACAATGTATAAAAGAAATCAACCGAAATTCAAAATTTGTCATTTTCAATTTGTGAAATTTAAACAATTGAAAAAATGAAAGTTTTGATTTTGAGTTTTGCAGTTGTTTTGGCTGTTTGTGCTGCAACTTCAGCACCACCTTCATCAACCAAGCCACCAACTGGAAAGTCTTCTGTTCCAACATCAGCAAAACCAACTGACAAACCAACTACTCATGCAACTGATAAGCCATCATCAAAAGCACCATCTTCTTCTGCTCCACCAAGTGCAAAACCTACAACTGGGAAACCAATTCAAACTAGTGCAAAAACCGCAGGCTCAACTAAAAAAGTTTAAATTGTTCACAATTTTGAAAATATTTTTGATTATTTTTTAATAAAATAAATGTTTTGCAATAAAATTCAACTTTTTTTAATTTTTAATTAGTAATAAACATTTTTTGCATAGAATGGAAACTTTAATGATGCTTGTTTTTTAAGGAATTTATTTATTTATTTAGAAAATGTTTCGCACTCCTAAATAAACTAAAACTTTCTTACGATTTTTTTATAAAATGCAAAAGTTCTTACGTTTTGGATTTTTTCATATTTTAAGAGATATTTTGTAAATATTTTGTAAAATTTTTAAATAAAAATTTCAGTTCTATGCTCGGTGTTAGAAGATATAAAAGAAATTTCAGAATGTTTGTTTAAATGTTTAAAAAATGTTATTATTATTATTTTATTTAATGCTTTCTTTTCGTGCAAGGAAAAGCCCTATGAAGGCATAAAAAACCTTGCTAGTAGTAGAATTTTACAATTATTTTGGTCTCAGTGAGAAAAAAATCTCGTTTAGAGACTCGACAGAAATTATAGTTGTATAACGTACAAATGAATATTTGAAATGACAGAGTTTGTTTTAAGAAATAAATTTTGCGTGGTCTTACTAGTTTATGTTGAGTTTCAAAGTAAACTTAATCAAAGAATTAAAATTTACAAAATGCTTAATAAAAGTAAATTGACAAACTTTGTGTAATGAGAATGGTGTCGATATATGATGATAAGTTAATTCGTTTATGGAATCAAAAGATCTTATCGAATTAAATTTGCTGAGAAATGCATTGTTGAAACATGTTGAAATAAAATTTTTTCATTCCTGATGCGGCATTTTAATGCCCATTTGAATGAAAATTGATGACTAAGTTGCTTTATTCTATCGTTAAACATGTTGTACATTTTAGTCCAAAGGCGTATGGATGTCAGTGTGTCCATTAATTTGTATTTTGAGTGAGCACATAAAGTCCTTTTCTACTGCGTAGTACTCTTCTGTCATTATTTTGCATTTTGAAAAGCAGGTTTTGCAGTGTACTTTTTGTGAAACTATTTTATATATTCAAGGTGGCTTATGTTTATATAGTGTAGCGCCTCTAATTGGTAAAGCAATTTCTGTACATAAATGTGTGTACCATATGTACACGATTTGGAGCCGATCCAAATTAAAAACATTTCTCAATGATCTGTTTTTGGATCACTTGAAGCTGTTTAATATGCGGTTGGGTCGCATGGCACTTCCCACACTGAAATCATATAATAATGCGACTTTCAATGAGTGTCTGGTAAATATTTAATTTGACATGTTGTGGTAATTTATATTTTAAGTTTCAAATCGCACCAGCCAGATTACTCAGTTTTGCAGTTTCATTCACAATGAGAATGCCCAAATTCAAATTTTTATCAATTTATTAAAACAAGTATTTAGCTTCATCAACTCTTCGTATAACGTGCCATTTGTAAGTTTAACATGATCGCATTACAAAATTTCTATATACAGACTGTAAAATCATAAACGTGCATTTGGATTATTAAGTATAAGCTTTATCAGTTTAAGACCGGTTTGCAATTATTCTAGATCATGCCTTAATTGAGTTTCTCAATTGTATTATTTGTTCTTGTGTCTGGTAACTATTCAAAACAATATCATCAGCGGTACATCAGCATTTTACCATTTAAGAATGTTGAAATTTGAATCTTTCATTAGGAAAAACAAAATTATTTAAAAAGGCAGTCATTAATATTTTAGTTATGAAATTTGTAAAATGATCACTGAGTTAGTTTTAAGAATTGTATAATAATCTAATAAAAAATCTAAACTTTTTGCTTTAGCCTGTGAAAGGTTTTCAGTGATAAAAACAATGATTTAGTATTTTTCTTATTAGATTTTTCAAAACCTTTCAGAATTTGATGAAAATCATCAGAATA